>JAZHYW010042802.1:0-104961 GCA_037355805.1 Ixodes ricinus
GAGTTTCTGCTGCGTCTGGGATCTACAATGACGGGTGATGCGTTTTGCATGCATATGAGTCCCGTTTCGCAATCCAGCAGCAGGATTTGTACGTTCCTTAATGACGCGAAATGAAGATTATATCCGAATATAACGCGGTAACGCCCAAATGCAAGCGTGTTTTTTTCTCCCTTTATTTGGCTTGTGATTCGACGAAAAATCGATTTAATACCTATTCGGATTAGTATATTGCTGCTTAAACCTAAATCAGAGTCTACCATGGAGACTGACCTCCATACTCTCTTAACGTCTCAATGCTGAACTCTATTGAGCGAGTATATGGCGCACAAACGATGCACTTCACCCGCTGTACGGCCCGTTGTTCCCACGGTGCGTTAGACTTTTTTTTTTTTTTTGGGGGGAGGGGCGATAGGCTTAAAGTCATTGCCACGAGTTGTCGCCTTTTCTTAACATTGTTAAGTCATGAAGTCCAACCTTCACGTTTAATTGTCTTCTCTTTCTATTGAACCGCACTTCACTTTCACTCGTAAATGAATTTCGAGCTTAACGTACATAAAAGCAAATTTCTTTTGCGTTATGAAGGATAAGGATGTAATAAAAACTACATTAATATTCTTTTTTTTTCTCTTTTTTACAACGGCATTAAAGGGCCGAACAGATAGGTTACTCACTTAACCTTCGGCTAACTTCCTTGTGCGGCTTGGATGGTTGAAAGTGTGGCAAACTTATGCTGAAATATACGAGGGAATGAAAACGTATGGCGCAAGTTTATAGACCTTTTCATCTTAGTAGTTACCTGACCGGTGGCCGGGGGCGCTGACACACCACGACGACAAAATGTGGATTGGCATTGGTTTGTTTTGGTTTCAGCGGGCTCGCGGCGGTGTTGGTGTATTATATCAGTTTTCGCTTAGTTTTATCGATATAAATGTATTTCTTGGGGTACAGAACCAACAATACACTGATAAAGGGTCACCTTGAGAACTACGACGTAGTTACGAGCCTAAATTCTGGACGTCTTCACGAACACCTTCATTTGATCATGTTCTTCGTCCGGCCAGGTGTGGTGGCGAAATGAGCTGAAATTATGCCAGGGGAGGATTACGGATGTCTACGGCCTTACTAGACATGCCCGCTGATACTAATTATTATAAAAATAAACTAATGATGAAACTAATACTTGGAGGCAGAGTGAAAAAGCAGGTTGACGATCTGACTAACAATGTGCTGAATCGCTGAAAACAAATTACCTCGCGAGTTCAGTGCTCACTGTTCGGTTTTCGAGGACACCAATGTTGTTGTTGTTTTAATTGCTGATTGAGAGGTTTCGGCGTAACGACGCATGTTTTTTTTAGCTTCGTGCAGTGTTCTGTATTTTCGATTTTATATTGCTTCCCCTCCTTCCCTTATGTAATGCCCATTAGGACTTTAAGGGTTGAATAAATGAAATGAAATGGACACCAATTTTTTTCTTTTAATTGGCGACCGATAAACTTTTTGCGTAATGACGCATGGAGTGCAAAAAATAAGTGATATTGTCTCGATTGGTTTTTCTAAATAAATTAAGTATTCGAAAGATGTTTTGATGCTCCATCATAGGCCGAGTAGGAAATTTTTCGCAACTCTTAGCCCTGCTAAAGTATTCATTAGCAGCATTTTACAATCTTGACCTTTAAAAACTATTTGTTATACGGACATTTCCTCTACAACGTGTTCAGAATATATGATAAGGGACAAGCCCGTCAATAAAAGTTTGACGTCTGTCTTCCGTATAATTTGCGACATAAAATCAATATGGCTCAAGGAGAATTGACCTCAGCAAGCTTGGCTCAAGTCAAATTTCATGTACCACTTCATGGATTTGCGTAGACAGATCTCTATTTGTTTGAACAGATACGCATTTCATTTTTCAGTGGCGTCGAGACTAAATCCGGCATCGACAACGCTGCACTCGAATGATTTCCATGTAGAAGGCTTAATTCTCTTCGGCGTCACATATGGCGTGCCTCAGGTGCTTTTGTCAGGCACTCATATCCTGTCTTCATGTTTTTCACCTGGGCAGTCCAACCCTGTGTGTACTAAATAAATCAATTGAATTCGATATCTCAAGAAAATTTAATGTCTGCAGATATGAGACCAAATCACAATGTATAGATTTTTTTTTTTTTTATTACATTTATAAAAAACAGGAAGCGACTTTTTATACGGTAAAAATGATTCCCTTATAAAATCAAAATCAACAGTTTTGGATTTGCTACGAAGGCAGAACACGATGCTTTTAAGAAACACACATAGTGACTACTTGCGTTGATATATTTGCCTTCTTCCTTAAATCATAAATGCGTGATCTATAAACATACCTGGCACCTGCTTATTACGCCCCTAATCTGTTAGCCACTATCACTGAAGAAAATTTCCGCTATCATAAATAATTGGCCTCTCAGCCCCATCTGTCATTGAGCATCAACGCTATTCAATGAGCGGCAGTGCTAACGCTGATTCCTTTCCTCACGTGTTAACGCGTACGTCGGCGGTGCAAATAGTCGTAACCTGTTATAAAATAAAGTGCAGTTGTGCGTATAATGATATCATGCAGTTAGGTTGAAAAAATAAGTATCAGGCGACACTTCCAAAAGTAAGCCATGGCGGCCGCGTCACCTGATTCCAAGATGGCAGCGCCCATGCGACGGAGGGTGAAAATGTCCATATATGGCTGACTCGCGGTGTTTGCAAGTCCGCCATATCGTACAGCAGCAGAAGAAAACAAAATTCTCGGGAAGAAATCGAAATAACAGAACACACTCAATGTGGGTTGGAGTGCGACCCCACCGTGCAGCACAACAGACTAGGGAAAGCCATGCCCCCGCCCCATTGCATATTGCATTGAATGCGTGTCACTATCATCCGCAAAACAAAAACTATACGCCACAGGGAGACTTAAGTAAATTAATAATAAGTATAGAACAAAAACATAAGCGGGCGTACTGTCTTGTTTTTGTAATCTTTATTTTTCAACGCAGCAGTGTAAGGCGATCGCCGCGCAGTAATGTGGACTTCGTTGCGAGGATTGGCGTTCCTGTGTAATTTTTACATTTGACATAGAAGAAGGAATCGCAACACTAAACTCCTAGCTTCTGTGTCACATACTTTTCTTCATTGAGGCACACATAAACCAAATATATTTAAATATCGAGTCTTCCATTTTTTCTCTCAGTTCTTCGCTATATGCGAGCCATAATTTGTTTTTGCTCCCAACCACTGCGTGCCGTTAAGAAAATAGCAAAAAAAGTAACCAAAAGTAAAACTAAGTTATTTCTACGGAGCTTTAGCTGTAGTGAATTCCTTTCGAAATAATGAAACCTGTAAAACAACCCATTCCAAAAAAAAAGTCGGATTTTTTTTTTATTTTTTAGAACGCGTGTTTAATGCATTGACTCAGTCAGTACCTAAAGCGCCTGTCGACGGCAAGAAAACAAAAACAAAATTCCAATTGTATCACTGACTATATTCGGAAGAATCACAGAATACCGCAAAACGCAAAGCCGAATAAAAAAAAAATATATTTTAAGGAAAGAAAACACGCGCACTCTGAATGAGTTGTTGCTTTGATGTTTGATATTTTCTGAATGCGGTGTCTCGAAGTAAGCAACGGCAAAAACGCTGTATGAGCAATTTCCATTTCGTGGCGCCTGCTTGCTTGGGCGAGAATGGAGCAGCGCGCCTGCTGGAGCATACAGTGAGGATCGGTTCTCGTCTAACCCGTGAAATTGGCCGACGGAAGAAGCTTCACGCGTGTACAGTCGAGGAAGGAAGCGGACGAAGCCTGAATGTGACTACTATGCCAACGCCTCCAGTCCATCCAAAACTCGAGCCGGGGAGAGGGGGAGGAGGAGGGAATTGAAACTCTTTTCTTGGAGTCTCCAAATAGCTTTCTCGGCGGAACATATTTTTCTCCAAACACGCGCGGCGCGAAACTTTCTCCAAATGGAGCTTCCTGTGGCTCAAATGTTTCCGCCGTCATTTTAAATTCCGAAGACGTGCGTGCAATGTTTCGCATCGCTTTTTTCGGTGGTTTATGTTTATCCATGGGTACACATTTGGGCTTAGGAGCTGAACGAATGACTGACAGAGCGTTTAAAATAAATAAAACACACCTGTCCTCGAACTTCACGTGGCTACCTGTCGGCGCCTACAACGGTGGGATTAGCTCTTTGTTAGGCTATCACTTATTAGAGCGCAGCTCTTAGGCGCCCGTTTCCGGCTTGAGCGGCGTCGGCGTGGGCGTCGCCGTCGCCGTCGGCGTAACTGCGCTTTGTATGCAACTCGGGTTGCATGCAACCCGCGTTGCATGCAACACGTCGCCGTAATTGCGCGTTGCATGCAAGCCAGGTTGCATTTAGCCCAAGTTGCATGCAACCTCGCGTTGCGTGCAACCCGCTGGACCCCCCGAGGTCACGTGGCCCCACCCCCACCCCGAGGTCATGTGACCCCCTCCCCCGAGGTCACGTGACCCCGTCCCCCAGGTCATGTGACCCCCCCCTCCGAGGTCAAATGACCCCCTCTCCGGTTCCCTTCCTCCTCCTCCTCCAAGAGCTGCGCTCTAATTCGGCGTTACAGGGAGTTGTAAACGGCTTTCATTTGTTTACGAGCGTAGCTCTTAGAGGAGGACGCCGACGCCGCTCAAGCCACATTTCCGGCTTCAGCGGCGTCGGTGTCGCCGTCGCCGTTGGCGTCGGCGTAACCGCAAGGTCACGTGACCCCCGAGGTCACATGACCCCCAAGGTCACGTGACCCCCAGGTCAGGTGACCCCCTGGCCACGTGACGCCCCCGAGGTTACGTGACCCCCGAGGTCATGTGACCCCCAGGTCACGTGACCCCCTCTGCGCCTTCCCCTCCCTCAAGAGCTGCGCTCTAATTCGGCGTTAGCAGGAAGTTGTAAACGGCTTTCATTTTTTTTCTACGGTTATATGCACCGTAAGAGACAAGGTACTCCTCCGCAGCCACATTTCCAGAAACATATTTATTTATTTATTTATTTGTTTAGGCACGTTCAGATACACTGGGCTCGTCGGCCATTCCGGGGAGCAATACTACGTAACTAGGTTTTCGTATTTTCGGGGTTAATGTTTCTTCCGATTCGAAGGTGTTTTTCGGATTTGTTTCAGCAATAGATTCGGTGTTTTTCGGTGCCAATTTTTGCTGTCGGAAGGAATTGAGGTTTATCCGACCGTGTGTTGGACAAAGCGGAATCTGGTGCATGGGATTCTCAGACTCCAAGGAACATAAGCGTGACCTGAAAACTTGGAGGACGCTTAAAGGGAAGCTGAAACGGTTCTGTACTGAGTAAAATAACTTGAATCATCCTTACTTGGCCTACAGAATAACGAATATCGAGATTTTTTCTAAGCTTGTTGTACGGCAGTTTCAGAAAAAAATTTAAAGTACTGCTAAAGTCCCTCTTCCCGGCGCGTTACGTCGTAGAAGCAGTTATCGTAATCTCCGATCTCGAGCACCTTGAGCGCTTATCAAAGCTATGCACGCGCACTCTTGCTATTTTCAAAAGAGTCAAAAAACGACGTCAACGAATGGTGTCAGTGTCGGGGAGAGTACCTACAGGCTTGCAGTCGCACACGCTCCATGCACGAGCGAGACGCGCTCGGCGACCGTCCTTTTATGACGTAACGACTGGTAGGATGTGTTTCGCGTTTACTGTGTTTAGATTCACCTTGGGGGCAGACGAACGTGATATTTAGATTCAAGGGATAAATATACTCTAGCCTTCACCTCTAACTCGTTTTTTTTTCAAGAACCTCTTCAGCTTCCCTTTAAGCTTCGCCTTTAATGGCGCGTTCACACAGGAAGCTAATCCACAGCAGCGAAGCCGATACGCGCGTTCTCAATCGCAAAGTGGCTGGGATGGAGTGGTTGGAGCGCGGTTTTGCCAAGCGCTTCGGGACCGATTTGGCCCCAACCACTTTCGCGAACCGCAAAGCGGCAACCGATCGCAAGGCGACGCTGACGTGACGTCGGTGGCTTTCGTAACAATATGGCATCCGACCCTCGTGGGGCGTCCAAAGCGCTGTGTAGTCATATACTTCGTTTCAGCTTGGGTCCAGACGCAGCCGATGCTACAAGCACGAGCGTGTGGCCCCTGAACAGTGCCTGTACTGCACGAGCGCGCGTGCTTGGCGGGGACGCTGGAAGCCCGGAGCACGCGCTTGTAGCATCGGCTGCGTCTGGACCCAAGCTGAAACGAAGTATGGCGTTGCAGCAGACAAATTAACGAAGAAACGGGATGTTCACGTTCGTCACTTGAATCCACCGCGAAAGATTTGACTCGTAATGTTAACGGGATTCGCTCCCAAGATTTTTCGGTTAAGAGCTTGTTTATTATTCATGTTGTCACAGCCCGTCGCTCGCTGCCTTGTTAGTCTTTGCCCGTAGAACGGTCGGAACCTGCCCCTGATCGACCGAAATGTCTGCTATTGTACCCACAAAGACAGTCCGTGTGAACTGCTGAAAGGTTTCGATACCATGCATGACCACCACGAAGGCCGATTGAGGCGTCGTGAGCCTATCGCTTTAGCCAGCACGGACTCCCCAGTTGCTCAAAGCTGCAGGCTGGGACGCTCTGGCCTGCCGACGGAAAATGGCGTCCATCAGGCTGCCGGGCAGCATAAAATGCCCCGACCAGCGTCCCCCACCCCTGTGTGATGAGCTCTGACAAGCCCGTGATGGCGCTGTTCAACCCCTGTTGCGCGCACGGAGCGTCACTGGCAGTCATAACCTCATCCGTACTGTTCAGAGGTGGCGCTCACCGTCAAACGCGCTGACAGCCTGCATCCTGCAAGGCGAGATAAATGTAAAGGAGTCATGTAAGGACGCCGTGCGTTCCCCTGCGCTTGCTAGACTGCCACGCTTACTTTACTCATTCTTATTTCAGTTCCATTCTTATTTATTTTTATTTATGTGTGTGTATGCTGAGTGATGTGGTGTATAATCTAGTTCCTACTCCATTGTATGGTGCACAGACCTAGGAATGCGGGCCATTGGCCTTTGTGGTGACCACATTTCCTCAAGAGATTAAATAAGAACGCCGTATTAAATAGTAATAGCAATGTTCTTTCTGCAAGTGAGTAAGAATTTCACGGACATGGCCTAGTCAGTAGCATGTCCGGCTCTTAATTGAAGGGTCGTAAGTTTGAATTCCCGCCTAAAAGTTAAACTTTTCTTTGAGGCAAATAAATTACTTTATGAAGTGGAACTCATTTGAGACATGCGGCGGCCTTTGATTCTCATTACATGACGCCGATGTCACGTTTCACGCGGGGTCGTGGGTTGTTTGAAATTTTCGCGCGAGGGCATGCGGTTCTGACTTCAGGACGCAATCGACCAATCAGGATTTTCCCGTCATAACGCCACCGACACCGGCTTTTCTACGACACGAACTCGTCACTCTGGTCGATTTCGGTCAACTTTGACAGCTCATTATTTTATCTGTAATTTAAGGTAAATTTGCTTTCTTTAGCCCTATAGAAATCCAAAGCAAGATCATTATAGATATATTAATAATATTATGATCTGTTGACTAACCTGACTCCATCCACCTTCAGGTAAACTCCTATGTGAAAAATAAAACAAATGTTGAAAGGTTGAGGTCGATTTTCTCAAAACCCCCATTTTTGTAAATTTTTATTCTATAAATTATTTTCGAAATATATGAGTCGCTTTGAAGAAAAAAAAAACAATCAAGAAATGTAATATTTTGTTGTATGTCCTCTATTTGAGCTGCAATCGCGTGAAATGTGTGCTCGTTTGACTAAAATACAGCAACCTTTGCCTTATGGGTTAGTTCCACCTGTTGTGTGTGTTATTTTTGAATATTTATGAGACTTGTAAGCTAACTGCCGAAACTTTCTATGTATATTCGTTTGAACTCATAGTGAAGGAGTTACAGTGTCTAGGGCGTCATATATTCAAAAAGAATGTGTTATACAACTGAAGGAATCTGTATTGACCTGTCGCGTCCCACGCACACAAGCCTCATCCGGCTTATGTGGGTGTTGAGCGGAATTTAATTTGGAAAACAAATAAAAATTGTATTGTATTGTATTGTATTGTGCGCCTCTACGATTTCGAAAATATGTTTTTATTTTTGTTTACGTTTTCAAAAAGGAACGTAAAGTAGGCGAACTTGTGGATATTCATTGTAATTTAAAACTTGAAATAAGAGAGAAACCACATAAGCATGCTACAGAACAATGAGTAACAAGTATATACAACCAAAGGCCTCGCGGCATGTCAAAAATTGTTTCTATATAGAACGGTTCAA
Organism: Ixodes ricinus; assembly: GCA_037355805.1. NCBI lineage: Eukaryota > Metazoa > Arthropoda > Arachnida > Ixodida > Ixodidae > Ixodes > Ixodes ricinus. The sequence continues at coordinate 8,334 of JAZHYW010042802.1, forward strand.
AGTAAACGAGGGTGGCTACTCATTATAGCAGTCCATAACGATTGTATGATAAATGACAACTAAAGACACCCATATTGTGGTCTATTATGCCTACGCATTTTTCTTCATGATTCGTCTTCGGACGTTGTTATTGGTCAATGCGGCAATATAATTTGCTTAGAAGCTATAATAAAATTCTCGTAATTTTCCACGCCCTGTCCGTTTTAATGTGTCAGTGATTGGGAATACGCCTCCATTGGCTGGAATATGTAAGTGTGTGTAGCTTTATACAACGACAGGTAAAGCCAAAACAAAAGGGCCAAAATGCCGATCCACAAGCGGGAAATAGTGTTGCGAACGTAATTGAAATGCTAGATTCGACGACTGTATCCCCGGAAATTGATAAAAAAGAAAAAAAAAAAAACAGTGAATTCTCAAACAACACTCGGATGAAGGTCAAGAAAGGAACATTTGATCGCGGTTGGAACTCGTTTAAAACGTCGCTTGCTTCGATATTTAAGAAAAAGGCAGACACGAACCTTTCTTATTTAGCAGCAAATACAGATTTGAAAATGTTAAGCATTAGAATATATATATATATATATTTTTTTAAGGAGGAGTTTACCAATCACTTATGTTTTGTTTAGAAAAAAAACTAAATAAGGCGTAGTAGAGTTCTAAGGAGTCACGGACCTCCCTCTTCCAGTGTTTCAGTTTCGGGGCAAACAACAAAAAAAAAAACGTGCACGACAAAAAAAAAAAAACAATTTAAGGTTGTTGATTTTACTCAGATTGTGGGCGCAATAAATCTGCGCCAACAACCCCAGAGAAAGCAGAATAATGCAATCGACGTAAAGCAAATATTTACTGAGTTTCGAAAGCCAAAGTCCCCCAATTCCTTGTGCGTATCCGGAAGAGCAAGGGTGAGGACGTCGACCCCTCACAACTACTTATAATCCCGCCAGCTTAGCAGAAACCTTCCTTACTCAGAATTGCGCCGTTCGAAATTCATTTGTCTCGTTTTCTTTCTTTTCATTCTTGTGTTGCCACAAAGATGAAACATTTTTTAATTTATTTATCAGATGCTGGGCTGGCTACTTTAGGCGGGTTGAACTTAATGCTGCATGCACTCTATGAGCGGAAGGAAACAAAGCGGATTGAAAAGTTGAAAGGCAGAAGGAAATACAGACACATCAAAATAACATGAAACTGAAACCGTGATACATTGAGACTAGAGTAACCGCTGAAACCGTGCAACTTAAAAAGCGCGAGATAAACTTAAGAGTATTTTCCAGTTTCTTTTTTTTCTGATTTGTAGCTACTTTTAAAAAGAAAAAAGCAAAAAAAAAAACAAGCGTCAAGGCAAAAAAAAAAAAATCGTCGTAATAAATAGAATGATGAGCAGTTTCATCAACAGGAAACCCAGTAGCGAATGCGCGAAACAGTCTTGGAGGCTTATTGATCTAAAAACAAAAGGCATTGAGTCATAAGAGCCACCCCATGATGTACCCTAATGTTTTTGTTTGTTTTCTATAATCGCTAATCCGATCATGGACACGGAAGGCCCATCGACTTGCGATTTTAGCATTTGTGTTAGTAGCAGTATGTGTTTGTGCCTTTAATGCGCTCGGACATACTGCCGCGTGCGTGGCGGAGTTGGCAGCGCATGCAGCCTCGACGTAGCACAACGACATTCGAAACTCGCTCGGCGTCGTTCTTCATTTAGAAACGTTCAGCAAGTTTCTAACTGAAGCCATGCATAGTTTTCGCTAATTAAAGCGGTAAGTAACAATCTATGGTTCATTATTTGACTTATCGCGACGTCTAGCTCTCTATATTATGTCACCCCTGGCCGTATAAGTCACCTGCACAAACCGCATTATTTCATTTTGTGCGACTTTTAAAAAAACAGATCTGTTGAGCTTGATAACAAGCACCCCGTATATAGGCGTGGGCCACATGCGCGTCGCAGGCACCAGATAAAGTCCTCTCCTCGCCTTGGTTACAAGCGGCGACACCAGATGGCTCCTCGATATGCAACTAATGGCGGCATGTCGCGGATCCGGTTTCTCATGCTTCTTCATGGGAGACGCGCTTGTTTTTAAATTCGTTTATCTGGGTGCGCCAAAACAGAAAAAAATAATATTAATTGGGGTTGTGTGGATATTTAGATAGCGTGTAGTTGGTCAGCCATTTTAAGTCGCGACGAGTCACTCGCTGTAGATGAGCAATTTAGCCAGTGCGGTACAACCACTAGCCTGGGGTCTTTTACGTGCATCACGCAGTAATGATACACGACCGCACGCCGGTACGATGCTCATCCAGATCGAAAGGGGCGGGGGAGGGGATTGAACCCTGGATCCCTGGGTTCTGCAGCGTGAGCTTTCGCTTCACGTGCTCCGAGCTGGTGTGCGCTAGCCCACTCGGCCACCGACCCCCTTGCCAAGACAGAACTTGTCACTTGCGCTATGCTGTTTAGACACTGCTTCGTCATTGACCCCAGTTTCGTACCTCAACAGAGGTAATAACAGTTTTATGAACGCCTTGAAGCGGAGAGATATCTGGAGCGGTGTTCAAGCTAGTGTCCGTCTATGTGAGAGCATGCAGCACCTCCGAGCGGATAGAGCGGGCGCCCGGGAACCAGAGCCGAACATGAGAGTCTGGTCAATGGGAGGAGCGGGCAGAGCCAGGGCGTGCACCCGACGCACAAAGAGGGCTTGACATGATCTCTTGGCCAACCAGAAGCCAAAAGGAATCCCCTAGTGGTGGAATCGAGAAACAGTTTTAAGTATAGATATGCGGGAAAGAGTTAAATGAAGTAACCATTCGTGGTTGAAAATAGGGTACACGTAATGTTTTGATTATGATATGCACAAAGATGTTAGAAACGAATGTGCCGCTCGAACTCTGTTTTACTCGGACAGAATGTGACCACTCGGGCGGCAGCATTCCCGGCCCCCAGCGCCTGACGTGCGGATTATGCCGATCGTTCCACTACTCGCCATCTTCCACCATGATTTTTGGACGATCTTGATTGAAACATCACGTGCAGCATATTTTCAGCCACCGAGAGTTACTCCGCGACGCACATATTAATTTCGTTTCTCGCGACCACCACCAGGGTATTATTTCCGCTTCTGGTTGGCCCCATTCGAATTTGTGAAGACGCCCTACGGGACACGCTCAGCACGCTTTCGGCCAATGATGTCTTCTCGCTTGACTCCTATACTTCCCAATGAATAGCCAAACTATCTGTATATACGGCTCTGCCGAGAACAAGCCACTTTTTTGTTTTGTTTTGTTTGTTCTGTTTTTCTTGCGCCATCTCGACGGCGGAGATGCTGTAGGCTGAGGCAACTCGGGCGCGCGCCAAGAGGACTTCATCTGGTCGATCGCGTGGCAGCTTTCGCAGTGCTGTGTTTCCTCATCTATACGCTGAGAAACTGACTTTGTGGGTACACCTAAATTTAACTGTTATTGTCTCCACTGCACTCGTCGAACGCGTCGGAATGGGGAATTCCGGCGTCCGGCGTTTGGCTTTCCCATTCGAACGCTACCGACCAACAGTGTAGAGACAAGGGCGGCTAGCTTTAGGTCTACCCGGAGCCGTATTTTGGGAGAGTTCGGACAATGGGCGGAGCCAAGGCCGCCACCAGCGCCGACTATTCCCCCCGCAGTTAGAGCACAAACTAAAAGTGCGACACAGCGTTGACCAGTTAGCAAACAGCGACGTCATAATATTGGAAATGACATTTAAAGCGTGTAAATAGAAGCGTTCGATCTCGGCGTCTCGGTGACAATGACGTTGAATGTCAAATCAGCAGCAATGATGGCAATTACGCAGTTTGCTCTGGTTTGGAGCGCACGTTCCTTTATTTCCTCTCCTTCAACTTCTCGGCGCATAGTATGTATATATTACACCATGGGTTGAGCGCGAGAGTTCCGTCTGCGTTTGACCGTGACTCCTGTTGAGTCTGCGCTTTTCTGATCGAACACTAGTCTCAGACGAACGCTAATGAAGCGATCGGCTACGTCAGCCGAACGCTGTGTTAGACACAATCAAGTAATATATGTATGTTGTTCGCACAGCTCGGATATTAAACTACTCCGGCCTTGACTGTTTGACCTTCTGCCCCACAGGCGTATAACACGGTCATTAAATTACTGTCTCGTATCATTTTGTCACGTTAGGGGTACTTTTTTATTTTTCCTAGGGACAAATTCAACCACCAGATGCACGATGTCGACGTTAGCAGTAACCCAAACAGAGAGCACCAAGTCCCTAACGGATGGATGTGGATTCGTAAAAGCCACCGTTGACAAAGTCTCTGAACCGGTCTACTATAGTGTCATAAAGCACCACAGAGCCGTCGAAAAAATTCACGGTAAGAAGCGCCACCTGCGCCTGAGACATAGGGGTCATAATATTTCAGAAAAATTGCCACGTAAAATGTGCTACATCTACGAGAAAAAAAGACATAAAAAAAGTTTTTGATAAATTTTAATAAAAAAAGTTATTCCTCTATGGACGAGTGCTGCTGTGATGAACTGATATATTAGAGGGGTAACCGCCGAAATTTACAGATTAGTAAGTAGTTTATCTAAGAAACGTTCATATTAGTAGTGTTTTTATTGGCAGACTATAGTATGTCCTAACATAGGAGCTGAAAAAGAACCCGCCCACAAAACTACACGCTCCGTTCAATGCTTAATGCACCCAAGGCGCATTTAGAGGTGTTCGCAGCTTATATCTTTGTCTTTTTTCACGCCAGAAAAAAAAAAGATATACATAAGATATATATATATATATATATATATATATATATATATATATATATATATATATATATATAATATATATATATATATATATATATATATATATATATATATATATATATATATATATATATATATATAATTCAGTATATATATTCAGTATATATATATATTCAAATTCAGTATATATATATATATATATATATAAGCCTCTCCGTGATGCAATGAACATTGTTTATTCATATTCAATGACGCAATGACACCCGTGCTCTCTACAAATTCATGGAATAAGCCTTTCTTGCAGTCTTTACGATGCAACAGACTCTATATACATGCAGATATCACGAATGCAATGTCCACATATCAAGCAACCAATATTTTTAGAAGACGCAAATACATAGGGAGGGCTATAGCTATTGCTAGTCTTGGCGGTAACTTGCAAAACGTTCGGGGTGTAACGCTTCACTATAAAAAGGGACTACGCGGCACCTTCTACGTAATACGTATAAAAGGATACATTTACTTCTTTCCTGAGCGAATTCTAAGGCATAAGATGTACACTCTTAGAAAACGAAGTATGCCCTCTGGCAAGAAAGATGCCGAAGTCATAATCAAGATCTACGAAGTTTTAAGAATTGAGTGATTTATGTACTGCCTGCACTTCGAAGAATGAAGCGCACACCCATTTTGATCTCATTTTAATAGATTGTATGAATACTTAGTTTTTTTTAAATTGGGTTTTTGTGAAGACCATTTTGGAGTCCAAGCAAAGTTTAACCACGTCCAAATTCGAAAATGTTGGGATAATTGATGAGTTTGGCTTGAGTTAAAAGTTGACGCGTGGCCTCAAACCTGAAAACAAATGTTTGCCCGCGTTGCGGAACATTGTATGTTTCATGATGGATGGGAAGTAAACGGTCATGTTTTCACCTGCCTCTCCAAAGAATAAACTACGCAAATAAACGACTCATGATTAAATATAAAATAGACTACGTAAAGCACTACAGCAAGTAAAACACACTATGTTTATAGTTCATTTTATAAAGCGGAGTACTCGGGCTTTACGTACTCCACTTACCTAATAACTTTACTGTCAGTGAATGTAGTAAACGAAACCTTCATGGTTTTAATGATACAATGATTCCTAAAATACGCAAAAAAACACGTTGTGAAAAAGTTTTGCAAACACCCTCGCATGGCCGAGCAGCCAAGGACGCCCAGGTCACAATGTCTAGAAAGAAACAAATATTTAAGTCTGTAAACAAATGAATAAAAGTTAGGAACGAATATTTTAACCGATGCAGTTACATTAAGATATACAATATCCGGGTTGGCTGCGTTATTGGTTATTGCTAAACTATCAAATTTTGCTGTTTCGGGGCAAGAGAATCTTTTGTATCCTACATTATGTGTTAACGTCATTGCTCCAAGATATTTGAACTGTAGTCTGCCTATGTGGCTCTATACTGAACTCCCTTGACTTGTGAATAACGTTTAATGTGACCAGAGTTCTTTCATAAAAGTACATGAAAATTTTAGTTTGCAACGCTTCTTTTGTTATATCGGCGAGACAATTTGTGGTCTTCAATAACAACCGCAACCTCGCATTTAACGACGTCAGGAGTTCACATCGGGTGCCGGTCTCAGCAAGTTGACAAAGACAAATTAGTGCAAATGTGCTCAAACAAAATATGAACTACTGTCCATTTTCAGATTTTCAGAACGCGCACTCGCTTACGCGCCCTTGGTTTAACTTCATGGACCCTTGAGAAGTTTGGAGCATAGCAACTTTTAAATATCCTAAAATTTTGAAATACTCCAACTCCTTAAATTCAGTATATATAGACATTTAAACATAAGACCCAAACGGCCAGAGGCCTATCTCTGATGCATAATGTAGTTTACTACTGGATAAAACAATAATAAAATAAAAGAAGCTAGGACAAACACAAGCGTTGAACGCAAGGCGGCACAATATATATATATATATATATATATATATATATATATATATATATATATATATATATATATATATATATATATATATATATATATATATATATATATATATATATATATATGGGTGGTTTCATCTCAAATCGTGCAGGCAAAAAGGGTCGAATTTTTAATTTCGCTGAAAAAAATATATGTTATGGCGTCGTCTCTAAAAACGCAGTAGCCACAAACGGCAAGTCCGTCGGATTTTTTGTTCTCGACTTACGAATTTTAAAAGAGGCCGCGGCGGAAAGCAGTGTTTTTCACATCCGTCGTGGGTCGGATGTTTCGCTCGATCTCCCGTCGTGGATTTTCAGTCCACATTATATTAACTTTTTTCAAGCACTCTGTGGGCACAGGTAAAAGGCTCTAATACCATGAAATAATTTTAGGCGTTTTGCTTTTTTTCTGTAAAAATGTCAAAAACGCCCCTCGGTCAATTGTTGACGAACTTTGACAATTAAATACTGGCGATCTACTTGGGTTACATCAATATTTTTTATGTCTATGGAGAGCCCAAAACACGCTCTTTATAGATATTATAAAATGATTTAGCTGTATTAAATAGCCTTTGCGGGACGTTTACGTTAATGTTATGCGAAAACCAAAAAGTACCAATTTTAAAATCGATTTTCTCAAAAAACCCATTTTTTATTTTTTTTATTTTTTGTTAAAATGTAGATATGATAGTTGTCTACTCGAAAAGCAAGTCGAGAAAGTGTATATTTTGTTTGTATGTTTTATATTTAAGCATCAATATCGTACAAAAACGTGTTTTTACGGCTTGAAACGGACTTGCGAATTGCGCGTCTTCACAAACTTGGAAATATTTTTGACTTTTTTCAACGCACCCACATAAAAATGAAATACAGTAGTTCCACCCTGTTATATTTATTGATCATTTAAATTTTATTACAGGCGGCAAGCTACATTGGAGCAGTTCAAAAGAGAAAGCAACACTTCTTAACAGACCAGCAGGCGTCGTAAATTTTTAATGTATAGAAATCGGCAGACGTCCTATTGATTCGGGGCCTTCATTGGCCTATATGAACGTCCCGCCCTTTCGGAACCAGCAGATGACCACGACCTTTCGCGCTCGTTGTGTTAGATAGGACGGCCCGTGACAGTAAAGCGAGCAGCGCACCCTGTGTCACGAGGAGTGAAATGGTACGAATGTGTCGTTGACGCGGCGAACAGTGACGGCCACCCAGGAGTAGTCAGTCAGTCAGAGTATTGCAGAAGGGAAAGCAAAGTAACTGTTGCCCGGGAGGATGAGAACACCATGGCCTTACAATATCGACGGTCAACAACAGTTCTGCCTGCCAAAACAACGCCGCGTGCGAGCTAAAACCGGCGGCGCGGGACGAAAATCGCGCACGCACACGAAGATGGGCCGGTTTCGTTAGGGATGTGGGAAAATTTTGAAACCAGCCATCCGTGCACGCGTGAAACGATACCGCGTATTTGCCCAAGCTTCGAACGCCCTATCCTAGAAATGGCCGTGCTCTGCAAAGTGGTTGTCCTGTGCTTGTCCTCCGTGTTTTATTCTTTCAATTTTATGTACTCTATCTCCCTCCGCGGAAATCCGATAGCACCGAAGGGTTATCTCTTTTGGAAACAGCAAAGCCCGGAGACTAGCATCAAAAACGAGCGTGTTGGTAAATATACTTGTGTCTATTCTGCCCGGAGACTAGTTGGGTCGAAGTCAGCCTCCTTGGCAACTATAACCGTTTGTGAAGAGTGGTCTTCTCCCGAGATGAAAAGTTAGCGCCGGCTGACGTGTTTCTTTTTTTTTTTTTAAAAGGGAAGGGGAAAGAAAAAGTTTGAGTAACTGCATGCAGTAACTACCTCGAAAGCTCCTCTCCCGATATGAAGCTCGAGGCATGTTACGTCTCGGTTACCTTCTCGCGCACCGCTGCTCGAAACTATTCTTCACTTTGTTCCGCACAGCCACGACGGATGTGCGGAACAGAGTGAAGAATAGATTCGAGCATCATCTGGACGCCATCATCCTGCCAGGCTTCAGTGTCATGGGACTGGACTCGGCGTCGGTCAGTTAAGACTTTTTTTAATTTTATTTCGTGTGTGTTTCTTCGCCCCGCTGAACTTTGTTTCTCGGGTGCGGTTCTGCTGAACTTTTTTTTATGTTTCGTTACTAACTGTTTGTTAGCATTGTTTACTTGTTGGGTTTATTTCTTCATGGCGTAGCGGCCTGACGGTGCTGTAGAGAGCGTGTTCGCACGCATTTGGTTGTGTCCCGTTTAGGGAATGCCCGGAGGAGTTGGTTTTTGTTCTTGCCGTGTGCGGCTGAGTTTTTCTGTCTTAATTAATTTTTTTTTCCTTTACGTGTCGTTGACTTCTTTGTCTGACCAGGCGTGGACCTATCGCCTTGCCACGGCTCGAACCTAAATCTTTTATTTTTTTACCGCAATTTTCGTTAAGATCGGAGTTGGGTAATTTTATTCTTATTTATTTATTTTTATTCCCTACCCTTCTCCGTGACAATCTCTCCGTGTGTTTCGGATCGTTTCTGTGTCATCACTTTTGTGTATTACGGAAGTGAAAGGATATTCCCTGGTGATCTGTGCGATGTGCGGTGAACAAACCCTAGCGTTTGGTTTCGGAAAGAATTGTATATAATAGATCAATGACGTGGTGACTTTTCATGTCTTAGTAATATGACAGCTAATAGCTAGTCATGCTAGTTTACAGTGAAAGTTTTATCAATCGAAAAAATACAACGTCTGTGCCTCTTCGATATTGAAGGTCTACTAGGCCTGCTGATTTGATTAGATATGTTTCTCGTGGTTTCCCGCTCTTTTCAAAACATAAATAACTATTCAATACCACAAAATGCGTTTATAATTGATTACAAAACGCAGACAAAAATTCAAGAAAACTTTTTTACAATTCATAGAAGCGCACGTTTTTTTTTTTTTTGTCTGACTTAGGTCTTGCAAAACGAAGACGTCTTTTTCCGATATTGAGGCTTAAATATAGAACATACAAACAAAATATACACTTTCTCGACTTGCTTTTCGAGTAGACAACTATCATATCTACATTTTAACAAAAAATAAAAAAAATAAAAAATGGGTTTTTTGAGAAAATCGATCTTAAAATTGGTACTTTTTGGTTTTCGCATAACATTAACGTAAACGTCCCGCAAAGGATATTTAATACAGCTAAATCATTTTATAATATCTATAAAGAGCGTGTTTTGGGCTCTCCATAGACATAAAAAATATTGATGTAACCCAAGTAGATCGCCAGTATTTAATTGTCAAAGTTCGTCAACAATTGACCGAGGGGGCGTTTTTGACATTTTTACAGAAAAAAAGCAAAACGCCTAAAATTATTTCATGGTATTAGAGCCTTTTACCTGTGCCCACAGAGTGCTTGAAAAAAGTTAATATAATGTGGACTGAAAATCCACGACGGGAGATCGAGCGAAACATCCGACCCACGACGGATGTGAAAAACACTGCTTTCCGCCGCGGCCTCTTTTAAAATTCGTAAGTCGAGAACAAAAAATCCGACGGACTTGCGGTTTGTGGCTACTGCGTTTTTAGAGACGACGCCATAACATATATTTTTTTCAGCGAAATTAAAAATTCGACCCTTTTTGCCTGCACGATTTGAGATGAAACCACCCATATATATATATATATATATATATATATATATATATATATATATATATATATATATATATATATATATATATATATATAACCAACATGCACCAACAGGTTAATTTGTCTGTAGCAGCGTAAACAGTGGTATCGAACCATACAGCTTCTCCTCCCTCGAATTTGAATTAAACCTCTATAAAACTTTATAAACCTCAATGAAGCACATTTAGGGAACTGTAAATGGACCGGTCAGAAGCAACTTTATGCGGGCTATGTCAACCAAAGTACATGGCTAAAATAACATAATTTGTTGGCGTTCTATGTCAATGACAACCTCCCCGCCTATTGTCTTTCCATCCCGCAACCCGGATGATTCACGTGACTGGTTTCTGGTCCTGGCTACCGGCCCATGAACGTCACGTGGGCGGCGTATAGAAGGATCAACGAAGCACTTAATCAACGCTGTTATCAGGAGTGGTTATACTTCACGCATCGTCGTTCACTCGCCGTCTCTGACAACGCATCGTTGAGACGTCTCATCGCAGGCTCCTTTACACGCTCGTCACGTCGTTACGCAGCGGTAGACACTAACAATTCGAGCCACTAACTTGCATGACGGCAATACAGATAAGCGGCATATTATCAACTAATTATGCTCTATCGTTGGTCGTTCGAGCCTATGAGTCGACTGGAGTAACTAAAAGAAGTGCCGAAGCATTCTATCTGCTGCAAGAAAGCCGCCCATGATCAAAGAGTCTGACCGCATGTTCATGCACTTGCGAAAAGGCTCCCGATTCCAATCGACAGCATGCCTAAGAAAACGAGCTTATGACCGCCTTAAAAACACTTCGCAATCAACAACAGCCGTTTACAGATTATTGCTGCTGGTACATGTGCATCGACTTGCATATTTCTTCCTCCACGCAAAGCAGAACACGTGCAATTTAGCGCACGCGGCTATCTTGTTTTTCTTGGTTTACTTTTTGTCCTGCCCTCCACAGAATCAGTTTTTTTTTGTTTCTTTTTAAGAATTGTATTGATTTTGTGAGTACCCGAAATCTGTTCATGCAACATGAGCCGTGGTGCCCCGCTTCCCCACACAACAAACGTTAACGGGTTGTATTATTGGCATTGTGATATGGTTCGCCAGTTACAAACAGCCGGTGGCCTAACTACGGAAGAATTCATGTCTAACCGTGTTAAGCTGGTGTCTGTAAACAAAATGTGGTTATGATAGTAATTGTCAAGGAGTCCCCTAAAATTTCATATAGCCACCGTCGTTTTTTTTTTTTTCTGTAATTTAGCTTTTTTTTTAACAGGCGAAGTCCCTTAGATAAACGTCCGCTAACACTCTAAGGCTTTCAAGGAACTACATTTAAAGTTATTTCTTCCAACTTCTACCACCTAAAAGTGTTTTCTTTTTTATATAATAACAGTAAAGAGGGCACCGCATTTGACACCTTCCTTGCTACACTCTAAAACAAAAGTCGTGTGTCTACTTTCCCGCACAACACTCGGAGAGCCAATCACCGCAACTTACAGAGGCAGCTCAACGAATGACGATGCCGAAATATATGTTTAGACCAGAAAACGCAGTCTGAGTTGTGACATTAAGCAATGCAAAATGTTACGCTTGCATTGCTTAATGTCACAAATCAGAGTGCGTTTTTGGTCCTAAACATATGTTTCGGCATCATCATTCGCTGAGCTGACTCCCCAAGTTGGGGGGTGACTGGCCCTCCGATTGTTGTGCGGGAAAAAGTGGACGCACAGGCTTTGTTTGGAGTGCACAGATATTGATCACTTCCATAAATACAAAAATCAGGTGTCTGGAGTTTGCATTTCAGTGTCACATGTAAAAGTGGCGACGGGCAAAACCATTCTCAAGGGTGATGGAAATTTTGGGAGCTAGCCTGTACAACTGTGGCAAAGCCAGAAATTCGTTCAAGGGATAGCTGCAATCTCCTTTACATAAAAAAAGCGTCTTCTTTTACGCACAACACTCGGAGAATCAATCACCGCAACTTGCGAAGGCAGCTCAGCCTATAACGATGCCAAAAAATATGTTTAGACCATAAACACAGTCTGAGTTGTGACATTAAGCAATGCAAGTGTGACGTCTTATTTTGCTTAATGTGACAACTCAGACTGCGCTTTTGGTCTAAACATATGTTTCGGCATCGTCATTAGCTGAGCTGCCTCCGTAAGTTGCGGTGATTGGCTCTTGGAGTGTTGTGCGGGAAAGTAGACGCACGGGCGTTTTTTTATAGTATACTTGTGGAACGAGTTGGGACTGGGGGCATGCATATGCGTATATGGTCGGCTACATTTCCTTTTTTCTCGGTTGGGGGTGGGGGAGGGGGGGCAGAAAGGACGAGGCGCCTCATAACCCCCTCCCCCCCCAGCCAGAAAGGAGGCGACTCCCCATAACCCCAGCTGCTATACAAGTAGTTTACACCATAAGAAAGCTTGAAGTCGTGTGTGTGCGGATTTTTTGCGCATATGACAACGCCACTTTTCCGTAGGTTACTCAATCAGGGCATACTGATCAATCTATAATATTACTCGCTCAGTTGGAATAACGAAAGTGCGACTTGTGTCATGTGATTAAGTGTGATGACAGCCTTTTCTTTAGTTCTGATCGATAGTTATCAGAAGCGGCAATCGCTTGTCATGCAATCTGTGTTAAGCGCTTTGCGTTGCTGAAGTATGGGACAGGAGTAGATTCAAAATATTTTTTTTTACTCGCAGCTGTTTTTGCAAAATTATTTTTACTTTTTTAAAGCGCGAAGATCTCCAAGAAAGTCAAATCTAGGTTTAAACTAAAAAGTAAAGATCAGAGAAATCAATTCTTGCGTTCCGAACTACACCATTTTAGTGCTTACATAGCAAACACATGTGCCCGAGAGAACTGATACATGATCTTCAATATGTAAACTATTTTACGCATCTGCCAGAGCAGTAGCATTCACAGTGCTAATAATCAGACAGTGAGTTGACGACACAAGAATTTATATGGTATGTCTGATTTTTACGCTAACTGCGTACGCTCATTGAGTTCCATAGAAGGTAACAATGAACGTAGGGCGATACATTGCTGGCGCAGGCGAGCTGGTGTAAGTTTACCTTTTTCTTAAAATATATGATTCTGCATGGAGAGATTTGAAGCAACCAAAGTAGAGGAAACAAGGAAAGGACGACGGAAACCAACGTCTCAAGTGTTGTTTTGGGTGTGCAGAGTTTCAGGCGTTTGTTTCTGTCGTATTTTCCTGTTTCTTGTATCTTGGTTGCTTCATTTCTTTTCCAGCCAGTCTCAGTTTTTTTGTTTTGTTTTTAAGATAATGGCCAGCTCCGGGTCATTCTGCTTTTCATACCTTTGTTTGGTTTTTCTTTCATTTACAAACTCACGTTAATTGTTGTAAGATACGTAAGTAGGAGCAACAGAAATATAGTAGTATAACAGGTTTTCTAAACTATACTGTGATTTCTTTTAATGCCCCACCATTAACGCCCTTATCGTGTATGATCGATGTACGGATCCTTAAACAATCGGTTCCGCATCCACAGACAAGCAGGGGTTTCAAATATTCCACTTCAGCGTCTAGAAAGGAGATTTCCCACAGACGGTCGCCCTACGATTGCTGATAAATCAACCGAATTAATTTTTGTTTAGTTTGACAAGCTGTTGGCGAAATCGTCAAAATAAAAGAGGGATCGATTGCGTCAGAAATATCTCATAGATTAGAAAATCTCGGCGGATGACTTTTATCGTTTCTTGAAGCAGAGATGCTGAGTTCTGACGTAACCGCTGCGCAAGGCGGAGTAAAGACATTTTACACGTTTCTCACAAAGGCGAAACTTAATAGCCTCACTTGTCATCCTGTATAAAGAAAGGAAAATGATTTTTTTTCGGAACGAAGGGGGGGGGGGGCTTTTTGATCTTGTGTCGCAACGCGTTACGTGTCTGGTTAGTGTCGTGCGGGAACAAAACGTAATGGACGCTGGGATTCTATCAAGATAAAGGCGAAGGCCGCGATGCCTACGCTCTGTGCCAGAGTGACAAACGTCTGGAAGACCCTTACACACTGCTTGGATAGGATTCTTTTATCCAATCAAAGTGTCTCCGTAGAAGCCAATGTATTGGAAGTTAGTTTAAGGAAGTGCTAGTGCCCCGTGCAATCAAGGCGGTGTCAGTACCGGGCGATGGAAAATATATAAATGTTAATTAATAAAACAAAAAAAGTCCCTTGGTAAATGCTTGCCCTTACAAAAAAAGTTATTTCGTGCCGTTATATGAAATTTACTCAAATTTTTAAAGGCCCTTTTTAGGTTCCTATTTGGTTACGTCTAATCGACAATTCTCAATAGATTTTTTATAGAGTTTTTCGGCAAACGAAGTCTGTAGAATACAGAGATAGAAATGCCATCGAATTTCTAACGCCACGTTTCAATAGACTAATTCTTTTACTATATTTCTACAAAATTTCTATAGACTAGACTTGATAGAATAATATATGCAGTGCGGAGAAGCTACATCACAACCAGTTGGGGCCTCCTTGAGGAGGCTGCTTTTTCCGACTGTCAAATATTTATCGCTTGTGCAATGCTTTATAGTTGAAGACTCAATTCACTATCAGTTAGAAATCGTATTTTTGTATATAGCCAAGAAAAATAGCCAAATACTTGTAATCTTTTTACCTTTTGGGGTGTCCTCATTCGAATGATTGCCTTTTAAGTGTAGGGTATATATGTCTGGGGGAGCTGTAAACACAACTGAATTACTATTGTTATGAGTGCTCTGTGGCGTTATATTTATGATGTCTGTATGCGTATGTGCACAAATTACGTCAGGAGTGCATGTTTCCATGGATGTATTGCAACAACCCTAAAATTAGCGTGCAGGAATAATTTTTGGTTTTTGCGAAAACTTTTGAGAAAGTGTCCATTGATAATAGATATAAACGCTGTTAGAATATCTATCTGTTTTTGATTACAATTACTATCCAATCTTCATACACAATGTTCTATGGAAAGTCTACATAAAAAGTGGTCAAAAAGCCACAGACATTCGAGAGAAAAGTGGATGAATTTCTTTACAATATCTATAGCCTCTATACACCATATTCTATAGAAATATTGTAGAAAGTGTATAAATGTTTTTGCAAGGGTGTAGTTGCTGTTAAGTAAAATATACATTTCCGGAAAATCTCAGGAGACTTTGCGGCGAGGGGAATTGTGAGGCTGTTCAGAGTACTACTTTTCTGTCGATTCTAACACTTTGTAATTTCTCTAAATCCTGAAAGCGACACGATTCATTCTTTCATGTCAATAGGAGCTCAAAACCCACACAAAATAAAGCGAATACAATAGGGGGTCATCACATACTCTTTTTGGTTTTCCTTCTTCCTTCTCTGCGTTTTGAGATCATAAAAGCCTAAAACAATGCAACATTTTTTTATACCTGGATAATCTCACGTTTTGTACATAGGAGCGTCAACAATACGTCAAGCAGACGTTGGGGGTGCCACATATTTCAGGAAATGTCTATTCTCTTGGTGGATTTAAAGCGGTCCAAAAAAACTCCATGCTCGAGCCTTTAGTACAGTAGATACGAGCGCGTACTTGCATGCACAAAAAATACAAACAAACCCCCCTTAAAAAAAAAATTGTTTCCAAATTTTTGAGAAAATTTTCCTTCAAAGTATTCGAAGAAAGTCTTCTTACAGTCTTGTTGTTATTATTATAATGATTACAATTATCATTATTGATGTTATGTCGTTGCGTGACTGGTAGTGCCGAACAGCGTTCACGCTCAATCCTTTCAAACTGTTATGTCCTTGTCCAGGAAGGATAGACCAACGCATTTTTGTGATGTGTTTTGTCGGAGAAGGGTCGAGGGCACGCGTGATCTTGGCGTTATATAGCGTCTTCGTTATCTTTCTAGGTAGGCGTTACGAACATCATCAATGAATTTGTGATGTCGGCTGCTAGCTTTAGACCGGGCCAAAATAATACAAGGCCCCAAGCAAAAGGGACATGACAAGGCGCCTTGGTCCTCGTGGTATTTTGGCGCGGTTTCTCATATCTCGCGTCGTGCCTTGTCCCTCTTGCCTTGGTCCTTCTGTTATTTTGTCGCTGTTTTCCCTAGCTATGAACCAACTGTCCCAAATCACCCACCTTACCACAGTTTTAGAAATGTGCGCGCGAGTGTTTCAAGTCGGCCGGTGTATTTTGGTCACACCTTCCCTAATTTGGACCACGCCGGAGCTTTCCTCTTTCGTCTGTAGCTGTACTGTACGAATAAGCCAAGTGAAGTTAAAAACACGAGCTCACAGCTTATTATTAATATAGGACAATACTTCGAGCAAGCCAGTTTCCATACTTTGAGTTTAAGTTAAAGTGAGCGAGTTTTTGATATACTTACATAAATATCTTCATGGACTAAATCACAGTTCTGCTTTCAAATCAGACATACATAAACGCTTACGTAGCGAGTCGATGTTTGCGAGTAGTTTCAAGATTCTTTTTATTCAGGGTTCAATGATCCGCGTAGAATATTTGCAAAACAGGCTCGGTGCAGCGAATGTTGAGCCGAAGGTGTTATAAACGTTTTTAACAAGGATAACACTGCTATTGTACGGGAAACACGTATGGTTACAAAATTTAACCTTTTCAGTCAAACTTTATACCATCTACTTCTTTTCATGACAAGTCTATGACCTACATCTCTTGCTTCCTTATTCAGACATTAGCTGTTCATGAAAGGGTAGAATAAACGAATAAGTGTATAAAGGAATTATTATTATTACTGCCGTATTTACTGAGTATAACCCGCACTATTTGTGGACAAGGCCCTTGTATCTACATTCCCGCAAAGCACATATACAGCCAATCATCGCGTTGCGGATAAATAGCATAGCGAATAACTAGATCAAGAACATGACTCTCCATACAAATGCAATCTTCAGAGATCGTATCTTTGCACGAAGATGTTATCTCTATCCTGTAAGCAGCTGGTATCATGCTGTCGATCGCGGTGATTGGCAATCCGCGTGCTCCACAGAAAGCGAACTTTTAGGTTTTCTTCATAAATAGTGCGGGTTATACTCGAGTAAATACGGTATTACTATTATTATCAATAGCAGTATTATTTCATGTTCAGCTCAACACTGAACACTAAAGCAGTCACCCGCGTATATATTGTATCGACGCGTCTTTTGATAACTTTTTAATTGGCTCAAGACATTTTTAATGACGCCCAATTTCTCATGCCCCGTTACAAACTGGCAGTCCCATCGTATTAAAGCTACGTATATTTCCTCGAGCCATATCCATAGCAACGTTTGGGCTCGAGCTCTGACGCTTAGCGTTCACTGCAAAAAATGTGTTCAAAGAACGAACCCTGGAGCTTTCATGATCAGCCGGAGACAAATTCGTTATGAACATTTTGCGTGGTGGTAGCTTGCTATTGAACTCTGTGCCAAATATATTAATATAATGAAAAGAACCCGAGACCGGATTTCCATACGCGGAAAACAAACACAGAAATGTCTCTGTGTTTATACTGTTAAAAAAGCAAAAAAAAACAACAACAAAAATATCTGCAGTAATCTTTACTGTGTTGATACCTCACCCGCTCAGGGGACGGGACTCTATTTTGAGTGTTTCAGTCACTCCAGCGACGAGCATTAAGTACTAAAACAGGAAACTCAAAACGCCCTTTCATATAATACTTCATTTTTATAAAACCAGAATGCTATAAAATGCATGTAATCGTCTCATGGCCATTAAATGTTTCTCGATAATGAACAAAAATGCATTGTTATATAGGACATGTGTTCAGATAAATGTTTAGAAATCGTAAATCCAGTGGTGATGTTGAAGCAAAATTTCGTTGCTGTCAATAAATTCCACTCAAGCGAATTTGGATGAACGAACTTTGGATGAAATCCAGGTAACGACACAATGAGCAATCGCGTGCTCGTGGCATTTCAATAGAAAGAAGGAAAGCCGATTTGCGATTACCTGACATTCGAATCAAACTAATTAAACTGCTGTCATGCGACGAATATTAAATTCAGTGAGTAAGGGGGTAATTCGGTTTATCCCCATCGATGTGCGAATAACTTCAAATGAGCGATGAAATTTGCTAAAAGAAACTCGGTTGCCACTGGAGTAATAGATTTTGTTATGTTACCTGAATGTACGGTAATAATTAAAAATAACTAAACTAGGTTCAGTTTCATGTGTGCAAAATCAAATATCTCATGCAAGTTGATGATCTCAAACAAATTTTATATCTAACCCCTTCAAGAACCTTTTGTTTTTATTCGGGAGAAGACAATTTGGTTCAAAATGAGACATTTCTTTTAGTTCTTTTATGATTATTCTATTGTCTCACAAATCTTTAGCGTAACTGATTTCAGTTTTTGCTAAATTTGAGTTCGCATTTCTTTTTTTGTAATATGTTTAGTTTAGAGTGCTTTCTCACACGAGTTTAATGATTTTGTTTTGATCATTCGGACAGTAATAAAAAGAAAATGTCGGATTTCGTAGTTGCTTCGGGGACAATCTGTACAAGAGTCTGGATCTATGAATCGGTATTCGAATGCCGAATGAGATGCACAGTTGACCATTGTTTCCGCCAATGAATTAATATAACATTTTGAAGCAATCGAGAGTGAAGAATACGAAAGGTGACACCAAAAGAAAAGAAGGAGAATGCTTCCACTACCTGGCCTCCTTGCAATTCGGGTGGCAGAGGAAGAATTTGACCGTCAACGACTACCGGAACTGCACGAGGGATCATCTATGGAATGTGAGTAAACGTTCGGATCAGCTGTGGACCGCTTTGATTACAGAACAATTTCATGTTTAAACGTTGTTTACTAAGTAGCAGGCGCTAAACATGGGATACTTTAGTACAGCCTTCTGGTCACTGAGACAGAAAATAAGAACCAGGGAGTCCTCGCAGTCGGAGCCACTGTCAAGAGATAACCGCAACGAAAACACTCTTCTCAATTCCCTTGGTATTGAGCTCACCGAGTCAACTGAAAGTTTTTTAACCAATGGTCCGAAGTTTCGCGCAAATGTTAAGCCGTCTCGTTTCGATATTCGCTTTGCAATTATCCTTTTGTCAAAAGCCGTATCAGACCCAGCAGAAAAGGTACTCTAGTTTCGACCGCCTTCAAGAGAATGTCCTGATTTGTAGATTCTTCTGACAAAACTGATGTTAGAAATTAAAAAATAACCAGTGTTACAGAAAGAATTGAAAGAGAAGAAGGTGAAGCTACTTTAAACACTCAAATCTGGTCTCTTCACTGTTCTGCTTTTCAGTACTTTTCAAGAAAAATCTGACATCGCTGTATCTGAATTGTTTAAATCTTTCGACGTGAGTCTGGGGCGTCACAAGAGATAAATTGTGAATACATTTAAGGGCAGTGACGCCATGTCTTTAGCTGCCAGCTTTAATAATAACCAAAATAATAAGTTTGCCATAAAATTATTTCTAAAAGACCACAACTTTGACTTTCCTCTGAGAGTTTTTATCAGCGAAGACGGCATTTGGCAAAATACTGTATCCACTTTCCTTCAAGATGGCCTATTTTGTCTATATTTCAGATGCTTTTAGCACTAATATTTTGCAGTGATATATGACAATTTTCAATCGTTTTTTGGAAAGCTTTGCAAAATTTTTTTATTTAGACATTAAGGACCTATTTTACGCACTTTAACCAGCCATTTTGCTTTCTAGGGTTCGTCTGTTTTTGGTCGATAATTTAGTTCGATTCCTCTCCCAGTCGGGCATGGATATTTCAAATCTCCGGAAACTTCTCAAATTATATCTCAGATCTAGAGTGGTAAATTATAATGGCCAAAAGTGCATCTAACGTCAAGGCGTGCGTATAGGTTCCGCGGTAGCTATTGCCCTTTCGAAAATCAATTTCAGAAGCTGGTACCTAGTGTTGTATGAGTTAATCGAAGATTGTAGATATTGTTCAGTTCTTATCTGAAGATATCTGGATGACATTTTAATTTGCGCCCTTGTCTCAATCTTGGCTGCTTGCGTCCAGAACACCGTGTGCAAGGAAGCTCCCGAGTTGAGGTGCTTTATCGAGAGGCCAGAAAACAACGTGCTACTGTTTTTAGACCTTCAGCTCAATAGTATCTTGGAGTTTTGTCGGCCGTATGGAAGAGCAGAGCAAAACCAATACTTCATTTTGATAGTTGGCATTCGAAGCACATAAAATCAAGTTTAATTCGAAATATGATAAATAACGCGATGCAAAGGACTTGTTGCCACTCTGTGATGATGTCTTTTCAGGTTATGTTTTTACCTGTTTAACACTGCAAGATACCCTCAAGAGTTCCTGTTCAAACAGCTTTTAAGTTCGCAGAATGCATAAACCATAGTTAACATACTCTGTCATTCACACATTCCGTCACGTCTCGTCATATCAGAGATATAAAAAATAACTTCTATACTACACACCTGTGAATAGTCAGCAGCACGCAAAAATTTCAACTTTAAGCATGTACTGCATAAGCGGACGTAGCTCAAAAGATATGGTACTACTACCTAAACACGCAGATCAATGAGCAAACAAAGATATGCGCGAGAAATGAGCACATACCTGAGGAAGGCTGAGCATCCCCGAAAGCGCCCACACACCGAACACCATGCGGACAACGGTGCGTCGGGCGCTCGCACGGCGCATCGGAAACCGGATGGCAGCGAACCTGTCAAACGCGATCACCACAAGGATAAAGGTGGACAAGTACAGCGAGAACATCTGCAGAAACTTGACCGCCTTGCAAGCACCGTCGCCAGCCGTCCACTGCACAGTCCACGTCCAGGCCGCCTCGGCGAGCACACAAAAGAACGTCACCAGCAGGTCTGCGACAGAAAGGTGAGCCAGAAGAAGGTAGACCGTCGAGCGGGCCCTAAGCCTCGTTCTCCAGATGGACACGAGCGTTGCACAGTTGCCCACAAGGGACAGCACTCCAATCAGCACGAGGATTACGACGCGAATGAGCGACGATGGCTGAAACACGGGCGCGTGGAGGGGCTCCGTGCCGCACGTCGCATTGTCGGGACCGCACTCGTCTCCCGGTAGGGTGCTGTTACCACCGCCCTCCAGGGCAATGGCGACGGAGGAGAGCGCCGTGGCCGCAAGCAGGACGATGTAGCCCAGTCGACACGATGGCCACATGGTGGGCCCGGTGGCGGCTCTTCTTGGAGCCTAACCCATCCCATAGGACTCCGGGCAGCGCGGGGAACCAGCCCGCGACGGTACGGGCCGAGGAACGTCCGGGTGCAACAGCACCCACGGCCATCCGCGATGTAGCACTCACACACTCTTCTTCGAACCGCTGCTGTGGTTCACTCGGTACGACAGACAACGAAAACAGCTTTCTACGAACGGCGCACACACGTCGTTGTCGTCTTTGAGGAAAAAGTCGGGGTAATCCAAAGTTTCGGATGATGGAAGACGGCGGAACAGAACGCGTGGCGCGGCGATTCTGGAGGAACCGTGCCGTTTCTTGCACGAGTCGGAGATGTCGTAAGAGGACTCGGGGTGTCCAAATAAAGCTGAAAGAAGCTAAATTTGCCGCTCTGTGTCACCCGCTGCTTGGTGACTCTACCCACTCTGAAAACAAAAAAGAGTGGGCGCCGAGTGGCGATGCGAGCGGAGCAAAGTTTGGCACTTGGGGAGGAGCGTACGGCAGAGCGGAGCGCGCACCCCGGCCCTCGCTCAAAGGTGAATGGGAGTTCGGAAGCTCCCGGGCGCGGCGGTCGCGCGGCGGCGCGCAGTGCTCTCTCGCCGCGCGTCGTAGCGCCGAGAGGGGGAGCTCGGCTCGGATGGGACGATCGGCGGCGGAGCGAAGGGCCCCAAACTCTGGCTGCATCGAGTGCTCTCCGTTTCTGTGCGCGGGTCTTCTCGCTGAGTTCGCGGTGAGTTCTCTCCCGCTTCTGAAAAGAGAGTTTCCGCGCCCAAGTACACCACGAGGATGCCTTTGCAGCGCAAAGCTGCTCTAAACAACCCGAAGTGCCGAGCACGAGCGTGTCTCCGTAAAAAAACGAACACCGAGTCTTTTGTTTTCGTCTACTTTACCTTGAAATGCCAGCTGTCGTCAAAACTACTAGTGCGATAGGAAGTTCTTATTGGAGAAAAGAACCTGAGCGGTAAATTTTGGTTCCAGTACTCGAAGGCGCAGATGTCGTGTTTGTTCGGGCTAACAGTGTCGGGCTGTGTAAGTTAGGATGTTGGGTTTTCTCTATGTTGGTCTATACAGAATTTGAAGTACCGCATAGAACTACAGATTATATCCAAAATTTAGTAGTTCACTCACACCATAAAAGTTACAACCAAACAAAGCACGAAAAATGCATTGACTTAATATTAGTAGTTACTTAGATTTCTACGCTCTCGCAATGCAAAGACAATTTTATTTTGTTTTAATGTTTGTAAGCTAACGTTCCAATATCTGAGCATGCCGGATGTACCAGCTTTTTGTCAGGCACGCACATAATAAGAAATATGATCACTACTGCGCTTCCAAAAATTACGCGCTGCAATATGTACTCTCTGAACCAGGACTGGGCACCATTGCGATACAAATTTTGTACAGCGATAGTATTTGAGACATACCATGTGTATTTATATTTCTGTGTGAATATACATTTAGAAAATATATTTGTACCTCAGTAGTGAAATATATTTACAATCTATCGCTTGAGTCGCGATAACCATCGAGGGTAAGGTATTTGGTTACATTTGTTGTTGAAAAATTGAGTGTCGGGTTTTTGCGGTAAACTAAGAACCACCTTCATGGGGCGAGGGGTCCTAAACTTTATACTACTATACGTATCATACATTACTTGACCCCGTCGACAGAGAGTAAAGTTGAAACGAATGCCCGATATACCGGAAAAGAGCAACCAAAATACAAGCACTGATACCTACATTCGCCACGAACTGTTCCCTCTCCGAAAAACGGTTCGGAAACCACGGTTTGGTAACCGCGGTTTGAGAATAATGTATCTGTGTATGTGTCTGCATTTGCAATCCGAGATAGTTTTTGGCGGCTTTTTGCGGAAGTTTCTCGGGGATATACCATTACGTCAAAGACAAATGTTTCTCAGTGTCTGTGTTTTTGGTCTTAAGATGCCTGTGTCTCAGTACTTGAATTCCAGAATGCATTTCGGAGTATCTCTGCCCATCCCTGGTGTTAACTTCGATCAAGTCTTTCGCTAATAAAACAAAGCTCTGGGCAAGCGACAGCAACTTTATTGTACTTGAAATGGAAGGTGTAACGAATTATATTTTATAACGAATATCAATCATGTATTTGATTGTAAAGAGACCCATAAAGACATTAAATCGATAGGAACAAGTATGGTGGTTGTAATCGAAATACTTTCTATAGCACCTTCGTAAAATTTCCACTATGCACCATCCATGAAATTCCACCGGCGCGCGGTCGTGTAAGTACGACTGCATACGCACGTTAAAGACCAAACTTTAGCAGGCATATTGCACTCGCTAAATGGCCTCTCAACAACGAGAGACAATTCGCCTCATTTTATACGAGGCGTATTGATCAAAACACTGCTTTGTATTCCTGTTTTTTGTGTAGTGTTCTAATTGTGCGTTTTCTTATTTTTGTTAACGACTAGCTTCTACAACGTACAATCTTTCATTTCTTTTAGAATCGCCGCCTTTGTAACGTGATAACAGACGTCATCAGGCTGCTTTCCAGCATTTTTGTTTTGTTTCGCATCTCTCTGATGCATACATCATTGACGACAAAAATGCAAATGAATCGAACCAACTTGAGAGTCTTCGATTGACAAGCCCTACAATTCATCTAAAAGCCACACGTCCATGCGACGGCTTCCATGCAGGCTTCAGTCAAACGAGTGCTCGCGCTAATTGCTGGCGCTTCCCCGATGCTCAGAGAAACAAAATGACCGGGATTCGCAACACACAGTCCCCACAAGGTTCTTCTCTATTCGCGACTCCAATTCACTATAGGTGGCGCCACTCGTTTTCCAAGATGGCCGGTTTAGTGAGGGTCGGAGGTGCGTGCCGCTGCTGAGGCTGTCTAGTTTGCTGGCTTCACTGAGCGACACAAAGTATTTCTGGTAATACTAGGGAGCTAGGGTGCTAAAAGCGCAGGTCACCTCTTTATCCTGAAAACAAAAACGGTATTTAGCGTAATATTTAGGCAGGAGGTACGTTTTAATTCCGGAGCAAAACCGAAACTTACCTTTATTTTTGGATTTAATTTCTCGGTGTCGGTCTTAATTTCAGATTCTTTCATAACTCAAAATGTGTCTCGCACCGTAATATTTTAGTTAAAGAAGTTGTTCGCGGAACCGTTCGTCCCTTTAAAGACAGGGTCTCTCATACACCTTAGAGGTAGCATATTAAATGATATAATGCTATAGTTGTTGAAACATTCAGTGCGGATATTTGTGCGTTCTTGCTACCTTTTCTGGCTCACATAATTGTCATATGCAAAATGAACTGCGGGCCTTTCAATGGCTTTTGGGGTATTTAGAAGATTAATTGCTTCAATATCTTTCCCAGAACAAGTATTACAGAATAAATCCAGTTTATACGATATGTTCACAAAACGCATGAAATAAAACGCTGTTCTCACTCGAAAAATTCAAAGACGGAATCCGAGTGAGGCAGTTGAAGTTTACGTGTTTTTAAAGCAAGGCGTGACGCATGAGTTTATATTGCATCCATGCGTGTTAGACTGTTGGGCTATTTTGATAACGAGAGGTCTTCATGTGATAAAAAGAAAACAAACTGACACCTTTCAGAAAAAACGGTAATGGTTAAATGGCGTATTTCTGTGATCGTAGCGTTAATTGGGGGCATACATTGCCGCGATTTGTACTAATGCGATAGCATTTTAATGCGAATATTAATGCGAATAGCATTTTAATGCGAATAGCATTCTTTGGATACTTCACGCACTTTTCGCCTATGTATCTATCTATCTATCTATCTGGCTATCTAACCTCTTACGCCGCGGGTCGATAAATAAATAAAAAAGACCGGCGCCGGCTGGGATTCGAACCGTTGACCCTTTGATCAGCAGGCAGACGCGCTAACCACAGAGCTATGAAGGCAGTCATTCAACGCACTCTAAACGGTTGTTTATATCTTTACCATAGGACGCGCTTTAGCGCTGTCACAGCTACCGGTGCGCGCGCTTCCATGCACGAGGGCTCATTCCGCTCTCGTGAGGCTGAGCACGGCCGCTAGCTCACCCTCTCCCGCGCTCGGGAGAGGGTGATGTAGCGGCCGTGCTCAGCCTCACGAGAGCGGAATGAGCCCTCGTGCATGGAACGCGCGCGCACCGGTAGCTGTGACAGCGCTGTAAGCGCGTCCTATGGTAAAGATATAAACAACCGTTTAGAGTACCGTTGGTTGAGACTAGCTGAGACGCCAGAAAGTCTGGTCGGTACCATTTTGAGTGTTTGTGCGTATGGCGCGTGCTTTGCTCGCCTTCCTAAGTGACACAAACGCACGTGCTGGGCTGCGGAGATCGTGCGCAGGGCTGTGAAAGTGTCAACAAATTTAGAATCGCCTCAAGAGTGGGCTGGCGTATCTAGAGTGTGCCGGCCACCTGACGAACGCGCATAACTCCGCACCGTTTGATGCTATTCGCATTAACGTAGATAATCATTCCCAAAGGATGGGTTCTGCTGATTTTAATAATAATATAAACATTAATATTAAGATATCTTAATACTCCATTTTCAAGCTCTAAAATAATTAGTTGCTTATATAATCTAATTTCAAACACGCAAACAAGTATGACAATCTAAAGTTGTGCTAATTATCATCATTGGTGCCAATTGCAGCATTTTTAATTCCCAAGTTATAAAATAAAAAGTCTAAACTCAATGAATAAACCACTAGCTTGTGTGAGAAATTCATGTAAGATTAGATTAATGAGGATGCTATTAAAGTAGCGACTTTTGACAAACGGCAAAACTTCTAAAGTCGCCGCCAATATTCTTCCAGACCAAATCGCCCCCTCCCCCCTTCCCCAGAAAAAAAGTGGATTATTTTTTTAATTATTACTCTTTTTTTAACATTCATTTCCTTTCGTATTTGTTTGTCGTCGTTTTGCCATCGTCAGCCTTTCCAGTTCAAAGGAACGCCTACCTGCTTGCGCGTCTGCTCACTGCAGCACGTTTCGTTGATGTTGGAAAACGGGGAAACAGTAGAGACTTTTAGTATTGAGTATACGAGCGAACGCAAGCGCTGTGTGTTTCCGTTAGCTCTGCATGTTCCACGCTGCGCGTGCGTGGAACCCGAAATTGCGGTCTTGGATTGGAGCATGGCAACGATGCACGCGCGAAACGTGGAGCAAGCCAGCCTAACGCAAACGCACAGCGCTTGCGTTTGCTTCTATGCGCAATACTCAAACTCTCTAATAAGGTACAATCCCATACCGGCTGCAGCACTGCACGTTGGGACAGTGAAGAGTGTTGTTTGCATTCGGAAACGACGCTTGGCGAGCCATGATCGCGAGCAGTTCCGCCGTGCCCGCTGAGCAGGAAGAACCAGGCGACCCTCACTAGAGCGCTTCCCGTTTCCGCCGCGGGAGGGCGAGCGGCGAGCTGGAGACGCGAATACTCCGTTTTACTTCAAGTCCGACAGCAGCCGACGCAGACTGTGGTCCGGCAAAGACAATCAAGCAGAGCCAAACGTGTATATCGTCAAGTAGCTCGTCGGCTTTGTGTGTTTCCTATCGCCGACTAAATCAATAACGCACAGTGAATGCCACGTGATCTGCGCTTTTTTCAGTGCGTGATTGAGTATTTGTTTGTATACTGTGGGAACGCGTGCGAGCTCGGCAGCCACGTCCGATGCACGGTGCTCGCTCTTGTGGCTCTGGCTTGGGTAGCGCTAGAACAAAGAATGCTGAGTGCAAGTTCGTCTGCTCCTTTTGCGGGAGTTGTGGTGACGTCAGAAAGACGCCGAGCTCTGATTGGCTCTGATTGGAGAATAGTGGGTAGAGCCTCAAGGCAGCTTGCTTTGAGGTCTACCCACATCCTTCAATCAGAGCCAATCAGAGCTCGGTGTTCTGACGTCACCACAACCCCTGCAAAAGGAGCAGACGAACTGGCGCTCCGCATATATACTACTTGCACAGTGGTGGAGGATTAAAAAGTCCTTCATAATCGATTTATACCTCAATAAATCCTAAGAGATGTCACTTTTTCATTTTAAAAAGTAAATAAATAAAAACCATCAAAATAGGAAGGTGCGCGGGCCAGGTGGATAGGTGTAAAACAGGAAGGTGGCCTAATGGATCCGCGAAAAGGTGGTGCATGACGGTGACTGTCTTTTATATAGGTTCAAGAATATGTTTTCTATTACCGGTTGGCATGACTGAACGTCTGAAGAATTTCGCTAACAAGTTTAGATTTTATAGAAGCAAAATGTCTGTATGTTTGGTCATTCTTCTAAAGGCGGTAAATTCGGTGGTGGGTGGTGCTCTTAGTTCGGGTTGTGCCTACGTTACTAGAACCACTCAGTTGGGAAACTGCCATAGAGACTGCTCTGAAAAAGTGGCACCGATCCGTCCACGAGAACCGAGCTAATGGCTATCCCAACGCCGCCCTTTCTCCCGCAGCGGCCACTCGAGGAACTGCGCGTGACTTCCATTTTCGTTGTAATCGGCAATTTTGGGGCGAGAACAGGTACTGTGGAAGGGGCTTCGAGGTACCGCCCCCGACTCCCAAGCGGACGCGCCGCGGATTACTACCGCGGTTAATATGCGCCTAACTCAGGACGCGCTACCTGAAATCACCGCTGAGGCACGGTTGTATAAAAACAATATTAATTATACTGTTAAGCCTTGCGAACTAAAGATTTTAGAAAACAACACGTGCCCTTCATTTTGTACTAAACTCCAATAAAAGTTACTACAAAGAGTTTTTCCGTTAGTTTGTTACGCAAAAACATGCTTTCTAAAAGCTCAAGGCGACCACAGTACAGACAAATGATACAGAGTGGCGCTGTTGTCGTATTTAGCTCGGTCTCGGTGGACGCCAGCCGCCCAGGTTTCAACGGTGAGTTTCCCAACTGAGAGTTCTAGTAACGTTGGGTTGTGTCTATGGTAGAGTTTATTTTGCATGGAAACAAAAATATGTTGCACCATTTTCTCGTTGTGATGCTTCGCGCGCTATCCCTACAGCACAACCTGGATATAAAGCCTTTGCGCTAAATTTTCCCGGGCACCAAGAGGCGAGCTTTTGCGTCCTTTCCATTCTCCTCGTTCCACGCGGTCTTTCTACACCATCCGTGTCTGCTCCTCTCTTTCTTGCCCTTTCTACCCCTCTCTGTTCCTCGTGCTTTCTCACACCACTTGCTTCTGCTCCTCCCGTTGCTGCGCGCTGGGCCCGTAGTCTGCAGCGCACTCGGCTACCACGTCGGTGGCCGAGATTCGATCCCTGGCACCGGTTGCCATTTTATTTCCAAGGTCGTACAGCGGTTACGGACTGACCGACCTACACATTTCGCGCTTACGCGGCTCATGAGGTTGAATAACCCTATAAAACTGCCGGCTAAAGAAAAACAAAACTTAGCGTGTAAATATACAACTGTAAATTTACTTGTAATCTCGTTCATAGGATAAGGTCAAGCTGCACTCATCTCACTATACAAAGCTAGCCACTACAAAACGCGTACAAGTGTATGGGTTGTTCGTTTCACAGCGGCAGCTGTTGGAGGTCCGTTCCCCGGTTTCGCGACGGCGTGACCATAAACGGAAATAAACCGTTTCCGCGTTAAATTTAGCGGGAAAATGAATGTCACGTGACCTCACGTCACGGGATTACAGTCGCCAATTCAGGTTCCCCGCTAAATTTAGCGGAACATTTGACGTCACGTGACCTACGGACCAATTCGGTTTCCACGCTAAATTTAGCAAAAAAAAATTGACGTCACGTGACCTATGCACCAATTCTGTTTTAACATAATTTTCTTCAAGGCTTTTTTTTCCTCATTTTTATTGGGCTCCATGGATATTAGACGTGGAGTTAACCATCACGACACTTTAGTTATGTAATTTACTGAATTATGCTCATAACATTTTATTGATAATATTCTGCAGGTCAAGCATAGAACGAGCAGGAGAGGAAAGAAGGGGGGGAGGGGGGTTGTCAGTGACATTAAAGAAGCACAATTTCCTTGGAGTGCCGCTGATAAAATAGAATTACAGTGTTCCACGTCTTCTTAAAAATCTCTGTTCATAATAGGTAAGCGGAATGTAAACAATAATGACCACACGCAAAAAAAAAGAAGAAAGAGTGAGCATAAAACAGCAAACCAAAAACATAAATTACACGAAAAATAACATAATTAACTAATACACACATGTAACCAAATTAAATCAAAACCGAAATTCTTTATTTGTTTTCCATTTGGGGAGATAAAATGGAGAAACAAGCAACCGTAACAGTTGTTTGACAGAAGCACAATTAACCATATGACCTCAAATCGCAAACAAAAATGTGCAGGTAATACATGACGTCACTATAACGCCGTTTAACTATTAATAAGATAACTAGGCGCGTTCGCTATTCAACAAACGCTCCTAGTAATATACATATAACAGCTAAATGGAGTTGTGGGTATGTGAATAGCAGCAATTAAATCAAGCAAAAGTACACGTGTGTCAGCTGCTCCGCGGGATTTCACCACAAGCAGCAACATATTGTTTGCTGTGTGTGTTTAACTTGCTTTCACTGCAAGTGCGTGAATATCGTCAATGATGACTACGACATGCTCATGCAAGATTGGGTGAGACAGTACAAGTGTGCGAAATGCGTCAAGCGAAAAAACAACGACGACGACAAAGTCCCCACGCCTAGAATTTCAACCACGGAATCTACAGTGGACGCGGCAGCGGACGCCCATGACATTTCGTGTGCTGCGGGTTCATCGACATAAAAGAAAGACATTAAAATGGTACTGGAAGAGCTCGTCGACAGCTTGGCATGACTAAAAGTAAAAACGTCTCGCTACGTCAAGATGTTCGTGAGTCTCAACGACACCGGTTTCTTTGTTCGTGAGTCAACGCTCCACGAATATTTCAGACAGAACTGACGGATCTCATCCGTTGTCCTACGCCTCTGCCACTGCAAAGTTTTCCGCCTTGAGTTCAGGACAGCGCAGAGCCTACCGAGGCCTCGAAATGCGCTGCCAGCTGACACTTCGATGAATACCATCGGACCAAGCTGGGCCCCTTCCACCTGCAGAGTCTACAGCCCAACGAGACTCCGTTCCGCGAAACACCGTGGACGGTAACGGCTTTACTCTTGTCACCCGCCGTAAGCCCATAAAGCCCTCTGTCGGAACTTCGAAAACATCAAAGATAGCCGTGATTCCACGTACTCCACAAGAAAAGTGTCCTGTTTGTGTCAAGACTGTCCCCGGAAGCAAGTACGAAATGCGTTGAGAATTCGGTCGCTGCTGTTTTGCAAGATAAAACTTTTGTATGCACGAAATTGAAAACCAAACTTCCTTACTATACGTCTTTTCACATTATCGGTGACAAACAAGTATTTGAAGCGATAAACAGCGTGTCTGTCTGGCCAGAAGGCTGCATCTTCAATGAATATTTTGGACCACTTCCTGCGTCGCGCCACTTCGATAGTGCAGAAAGCAACGTTGAGGCTGGTGCTAGTTGCAACATAATGCGTTCTTTTTCTTTTGCATTTTAACCTCTAGCCTCATGGCCGAATACCATGAACTTCTATTGCCTGTTAGACTAAAGCGATACGCAGGAATCAAAGACTCGACCACGATCTTACATTTAATTATATGCTCTTTGAAATGTAAAAGTGATAATTTCATTACTCTTTTAGATCAACTCTGAGTTTCCTTCAAGTGGTGATGCTTTCCGAAACATGGTACGTAACATATAACGATGTTCTTATCTTGCCAGGTTACAATCACTTCCTTTTGAATCGAAGCGGAAAACGAGGGGGAGGTGTTTGTATTTATGTTAGACAGGATATTAGATGCGAAATACTCGATGCCTTTACCGAAATTACAGACGACTATGAAATCAAAACTGCGGACGTCAGCTGCTTTCTGTTATGTATCGACCGCGCCAGCTGGTAACTTTAATATTTTTTGTCTTTTCTTGAGAGGTATCTTGATTTATGATAAGGAAAGAGGGACATTTAAGACAAACAGACAAGACAGGCTTTCGACTTGAATAACTACTCACTTGTTCTGGGAGGGTGACTTAAATGTAAATAGTTCGGAAAACTCTCTTTCGTCACGACTGAGTAGTACACTCAGTAAGTAGTAGTTTTTGCAATGTGATTGTGTCCCCCACCCGAATTACCCGTCTCTACGGCAAGTTGTTTAGACGTCTTTATTACCAATATAAATACTATAGTTCGCAGTGCAGGTACTATTAGTAGTAACATAAAAAATCATTTACCAAAAATTTTGCTTTCGGACGCGTGATAAATCGGGGAGCGTCGATAGATTCTTAACTTTCCGAACGATAACCGACTGCCAACTGCGGTACCTTTCTAAGCACAGTCATGCAAACATGACTGGACTTCTGTCTTCTCAAAGTAATGCGTGAACGAAGCATATGATGATTTCATAAATATTTTTAAGACGATATACATTGCATCGTTTCCATATAAGACGGTTACTGCTAAAAAACGACCGCATCTCCACGTGGTGAATGATGTTGATTGGGGCGGAGCTCTGGTGGTGCTGATGATACTGATTTTGTTCGTTTTCATTCATGTCAGAAAGAGAATGTGTGGTATGGAACGTGGTTATATACGCATTTGAGCATTTGACCGCAGCGCCCTCTCGTCTATAAACGTTGAGCCAATTGCATGCGAAGTTTAACGCGATTATATACGCATTTGACCACAGCGCCCTCTCCTGTATAGACGTTGAGCGGCTACATGCAACGTTTCATCCATGACAGAAGCCCCAGCTCTTGAGTTACTACCACATCTCAGAGCCCCCTACTCGTCCCGCAGTCGTGGCCGAGTGGTTAAGGCGATGGACTAGAAATCCACTGGGGTCTCCCCGCACAGGTTCGAATCCTGTCGACTGCGCAAACATGTTTTCTTTTTATGTGAGCACGGACGCCGGACGGAAGGACGGACGGACGGATGGACAAGGCTAGACCCTAAGGAGCTTCGCCCCTAAAACGAATAAGAAAACCATGGGTCACGTCACCTATTTTAACAATGATAAGAAAAAAGAATCGCTTATATCAGGCGTACCTCCGTTCAAAAGATGACGGTGACCATGCAGTTTTTTTAAAAAAGTATCGCAATCAACTCACATCTGCACTAAAAAAATCAAAAACAGAATATCACAAACGTCTTTTTCACGACGCTCACAAGAAGCGTCCTGCGATTGTTTGGCAGTCGATAAACAAAGTGCTTAAACGCAGCAAGCAAAATAATTCAATAGATGAACTTTCACTTTCTGGTGAAAGCGTGTCCTGAATACAACTGTATCTGAGCTCTTTAACAGACATTTTATTTACTTGCCTGCTAGGGCGCACAATGAGCATGCTTCCTCGTTTATCTCGCACCGTGTAGCAGACACAATTTTCCTACAACCGACAGAGGAATTGGAAGTGATCTGTGTGTCATGGAATTGGAAGTGATCTGATCTGTGATCTGCGTAACAGTAAAATCCATGACATAGACGATATACAAATAAAGCCCGTTAAATTCGTAATCGATGTGGTGGCCACACTCTTAACAAATATATATTTAACCTAGCATTGTCGAGTGACCAATTTCCGAATAACTTGAAAGTTGCGAAAGTTGCAACTGTGCATAAAGGTGGAGACAAAAATTTAGTTACAAATTACAGACCCATCTCGGTTCTTTCTATATTTTGCATAATGCTGGAGAAAAATTATGTCATATCGTTTTGAAGAATTTTTTACCCAGAAATCAGTCCTAACTGACTCCCAGCTCGGATTTCGCAAGGAGAAATCCATGGAAAGCGCTTTGATATCACAGAAATAAACAATATTACACAATATAGAATGCAAACGGCTGACACAGGGAATATTTATTGATCTTAGTAAAGCGTGTGATTGCCTTAACCATTCAACGCTCCTTGATAAAATATCGTGTTATGGCATACGTGGCACGCCTTTGATACTTAT
This sequence comes from Ixodes ricinus, assembly GCA_037355805.1. Taxonomy (NCBI): domain Eukaryota; kingdom Metazoa; phylum Arthropoda; class Arachnida; order Ixodida; family Ixodidae; genus Ixodes; species Ixodes ricinus. The sequence goes on from JAZHYW010042802.1 coordinate 41,942, forward strand.
TCATTCATGATTAGAATATCGTAAGCAATGCGTCTCAGTGAATGATCATGTTTCCCCATGGAAGCATACTCGTCCCTCTGCTGTTCAATGTGTATATAAACGAACTAGACAATATTTGTAACCAAGCACGTTTTATAATGTATGCAGACGACACGAGTATATTTCTATCTTCCTCGAATATGGACAAACATACCCATGGGAAACTTAGTTCAGGTAAAGTTTCTTTCGTTGTCAACAATAAATGTTCTTCAAATAAACACTGTAGAGTCTAAAGCAACTTTGTTTAGACCTGTAAATAAGCACGTTATTCGTAATTATGCTCTAGATAATGGAACCGACCAGATTGAAATAGTTAAAGAGCGCAAAACGCGAGGTGTAATTTTTTCAGAACATATGCAATGAGATAATCACATCGAATACTTAGGTAAGCAACTGTCAAAAGTTGTTGGAATAGTATGTCACTGTCGCTGCTTGTTGCCTGTAAATATTAAAATGCAAATTTATCATGCTCTGTTATAGCTCACAAATTAACTATTGTCATTGTCACAGACAATTAAATTTAATATTAACAAACTTACGATTTTACAAAAGAAAATGCTGCGTTTTATTGCAAACGTGCCTTACGACACTCATACGGAACCATTATTTCTTAAATTCAATGTCACGAGGATTGCCAGTGTATACAAGTACCGTTTGCTATGTTCTTATTTATTTTCGACCGATGAGTTTAGTTTATTTCTTTTTTTGTCTAATGTATCCCACCTGACAAAACGTGAATCTTCCATCCTTGCAGTGTTGTACACGTTCCTCAAAAGAGGAACGGAAGCTCGTTCCTCGTTCCTCTTGATTTTTGGAACGCGTTCCCGTTACAAGTTACTATCTGCGAGGAAGGAACTCATTCCCTTACAGTTTAAAAAGTAGAACGTATCGTTACATATACGTTACACTTTTATTTTGCTGATTACCATATTTAATTAGATGACACGAAGTTTTTGTTATCTATTCCATTAGATGGCAACGTACGAATTTCAGTGTTGTGATGGAAGGATACCAGGAGAAGTAAGACAATTCTGAAGCAAGGTTTCATTTGTTGATATATTCACTTTTAAAAATCACATCATTTTTGTCATTTTCATCTTTGTGCTGCGCTATGCCGACAAGCCAAATGTACTGTTACCCACATTGCACGAGCGTTTTACAACAACCTCACACGTTTAAATCTAACAAGGTCCCGTGTTTGAATTTTAACAACAGTTGCTTCTTGATGTTGTTGTTCTCAAGACGAGCAAGTGGAGAAGAGAGTAGGGCTTTTGGAAGGTCAGTCTTTAAAATTACCAGTCCCTCTTCGTGAAGGTTTGATTCGTTGTTCAGTTTAAAGGTGGGAGAAGAGGCGAGGGAACGAAGGTTAATTTTTGTGCATCTGGCCAATGCTTGGGATTCAAGGGTGCGTTTGATGTCTGGTAACCTGTTATTTTGGTGTAACTGCAGGTTTCTTTTGTAGAAGTTTCAGTTATGGCTGCAGTCGGCCTTAGATTTCTTTGTGTATGAGGATTCGTGGAAGCAATGAAAGTAGAGTTTGAAACGTCCCTTTTCTGTCTTTTCCTTTGACTAAATGTTTCGATTTATGTACCGCAGTCTCGGGCACTGAAAAAGACGATCAATGTCCACTAGTTCTCCTGCACCCGAAACTGTTACCAAGCGAGGATCCACACAAAATAAACCCTAAGTAAGAAAAAACTCAACGAGATCCTGCTCTTCGTAAACATATTGTTTTGATACTCTTTTAGAACTTCCCTCTTAGAAATCAAATAAAAATTTCCCCGTGGTACAAAAAAAGGAACATCGTTCATTTTTCCGTTCCCGTAAAAATGTAACGAGTTCCCGTTTCAGTTCCACCGATGTAAAATAGAACGGCGGCGTTCCTTCGTTCCTCCTAAAAGGAACGTTCCAGGAACGCCGTTCCGTACAACGCTGCATTCTTGTCAGACGCAGAGATGTTCTGGAATGTGCCTCATTTTCGTACAAATAATGCACTGCAATCTATTGCGCATAGCCTGCCTACATTACTTAACCAGTTCATTTTATACCATAATGATATTCACTGTTTAACAAAAAGATTGCACGCGTCGTGGTTCCAGTTGTAGTAGTTGTTGTTTTTACCATGCCCTGTAAGTGCAGGGCCACCAGACCCGGACAAGCCACCTCATGGAAGCTTTTTGTCCGGTGCCTTCAGCACATTAATATTGCTGAAAAAATATATTACTTACTAATAGGGAATTGTAGTAGACCGTTTTTCTCCTCCGCTACAGTATCCCGGACGAAAACACCACACCTGCGCATGCCCGCCGCCAGCCTTATCTGCATAGTTCAAGGTCTTGTGGGGGATTACGGAGCGCTATCCGGGTGCTTAGCAGAGCTGCGGAAACGGTCTGCTACAATTCCCAATGTTACTCCCTACTGTAAACGTTACGAGCCTTCATAATAATAAATGCTTCATTATATATAATATGTATTAAATGAATCATTCTATATATAATTAAGCATTTATTAATCGTGAAGGCTAGTATTATCTACAGTAGAGAATAACGTTAATCGGCGAATTTTTCAACAGCTGCAAACGCAAGATTGTGTTATTTTGAGAAACAAAAACTACCACACTTTGTAAGACAAAGCAAAGCCAAGAATATGACGCTAGCTCTTTATTCTGATGGAATTAATGAAGGGGGGGGGAGAGAAAATGCAAGTAATCTTTATGATGGGTGATATTTTATTAACGTTCATACGGGTCACATCATAATCGTGGTTTTAAATTAAGTCCTTATTACATCTATGCCAATTTATTAAATTTAAGGAAAGAAGGGCGGTTAAATAATTCAATTAAACTACCGAAAAATGTACAACGTGTTAAATTCCGACTATTGTATCACCCATTTAACGACCCTGGATCTTTCTATGGAGCTGAGACTAGGCATCACTCTCCGTCGCTGTCAAATTCTAAATAAATAGTTTAGTTTCTGGAGAAACTTCTCTCACCTCCTCTGGGTCGTCATTCTTGACAAAGACGCACTCGCTGACTCTGTACTTTTCAACACATTGGGCATAACATTTGGAACACATAGGACCACGTATAGCGTTAAAAGTACAAATATAATACAATATCACTAACACATCTCTCATACTTGTGAGTTACGCACTTAGTGACTAGAAGTTTAAGTTAATTCTAGTAGACATTTTTATATATATGTTTCCGTCGTCTCTACTTCTGCCAAGGCTCATGGAATTTCAATTATCACCAAACAGACTTGGGAGAAAATTTAATGTTTTAATGAAAACATGGTAATTGCGCATTAGGACACTCTGCGAATACCAGCAAAAGCTCTTTCATATGTGTAATGTTATATTTGTATTATTGTAATACTTAAACGTTTCTATCACACTCTACGTTGAACCAAGTAACCAACTCATTAATCGTCCGAACGTCACCGAAGCAACTGGGTAATGTTTAATCGCGGTGAACTGCCCCAGCTATAAAGCAGCGCATTTTAAGGTATTCATCGATAGTAAAATAAATAACAAAAAAAAGGACTTACTTGCGATTTTGGAATTGAATGCCAAATGCGGATAGAAACCGGAGTCTACAATAACACGAAGCGTAGTGACGTATTTGAGACATGGCGTCTCATGGTTATCTTTGTAGAATACTGTTTCTAGACGCGTCGACAACACGCTTCCGAGGTAGCAAGAAGGCGCCCTTCTCAAAGAGTCACTCTTCTACGCAACGTTGTGAGCGGCAATGAAGGCGCTCATGCTCAAGACTCGTTTCTAAAAGTTATAAATTGAAATTGCCTCTAGTTAGGATCGAATTAAAAATTACAATTCAAGTCCGATTCTTAAATTCTTATTTACAGAATTCGCTCATTACCGAAGGCAACTTCGTTAATGAGCGGCCTGACCGTGAAAGTGATCCCCAAATAACATCCGGTGAGTTCAAAACACACGATGTGAAGGTGTCATCGAGATCGCAGTCACCTCCTTGCTTAAGTTAAAAAATAAAAAACTACTATGTATAATTTAAAAACAAATATTCTTTATATGCAAATCCAGAATGTCAATATCAAAAGCTACGTAATGAAGGATCATTAATCCCTGCGATTGAGTTGTCATGGGACTATTGAGGGAGCTATAATTGGGAACTCTCAAAAGTCAACCCCATAGCGGTTATTGCATCTCAAAAGAAATGCAGTGCTTGTAAGCCCCCAGCTCAAAGGGGTCGTAAGACGCTTTAGCGTTAAATAATCTTAGAGCCAAAATCCTAAAAATGGTTGCGTTATTTGACAAAAGTTATATAAGGAAGCATACCATCGTAACAACTCAAATTGGTCTTCTTATAATATTTCAGATAATCTAAAAAGCAACTAACACGAAAAGTGGGCCCCGTTCGCCACATTTCGTTTACTTCGTACATCTCCAAACTTTGGTGCGCAATGCGATCATGTCACCTCACAGCAGGGCTACCTGGCGGGTGGCACCTCACTTCCATTGGTTCGACGTACTCTATCATGTGACCTTCCCGAAAACCAATGGTGTTCTTGTAGTAAGTCGCGATATAAGTCCCGGTGCATAAATGATAGTGCCATGCGCGTCGGCGAGCGAGCGCGTGCATGGCCGAGTGTTCACCACGCTTGACTTTCGCGCCGAGGCCCAGGGTTCGATTCCTGGGAGTTACGCGTGGTTTATTTATTCTTTCAGTTTACTGTTCTGGTAAATTCGAGAACCCCGTGTCTTGTTCGAGGTCGGAATGTTCTAGCCGTCGAACCTTCTACGCCGATTGTTCCAGAAGCCAACGCGTGTACATAAGGGGCTCCGCGTGGTGAGCCGTAGTCAGTCTCGCTCCCAGCGTTCGATCCTGCTGTTACCTCGACTTCGACGCCCACGACGCTCTGTTGTTTATCTTCTGTTCACTTTTTGTTTTGGGCACAAGTTCCCCCCATTAAACGTTTCAGTTTCCTCAGTTATTCTTTGTTTCGTTACCTTGTCATTTGTGACAATAGCATCAACACCTACAGGGTGTCCTCCCCAAGAAGATTACAGGGTGTTGTTTTACTGCAAAAGTAAACTGCACATCATCGAATGCTCATTCTCCACCAAAATGTAGCCCTAGAGGTTGAACGGAATGCCCAAGGATCAGAACAAGTCGTTATCTTAGTATCAAGTTATAAACGCAATTTTTTAATTTTATATTGGAAAATGACGGCCGTTGCATGGACCTCTAAAAGACATGTAGGCAGTGTGGTTCTTTTTCTCGTTTCATTTCTATTTTCACGTCTAAGATCACTTCCTGAACGGGGGTATTTTTCTTTTTCTTTTTTTTGTTGACATCAGTCTACCAAAAACATTTTTTCTTTTTTCAGATTGTTTCAGTCCACAACACCAAACGGAAAAACACAAAAATGACAATCAAGGATTTGGGAGACGAGGGTGGAAGACGACGGGGGGTGGAGGGCACATGACAGGCGGTCGCCCGAAGGCACACGAGCTGGCGCCAGACAGAGCGGGCGGCGCGGGGCTGGGGCCCGACAGGAGCGATGCAGCCCTTCTGGCTGGTCTGGCAAACGGCGATCCTCGGAGCGGTCCACCAGCGAGGTTCTGGACCAGGACCAGAGGGAACGGTGAGCCCTGGCCATACCGGCCTGGGCCATGACGATCCCGGGGTGGCTCCGCAGCGAGACCTCGGGCCGTGATAGCCCGAGACAGCTAGCCTTCGCAGCTCTGGCATGGGAAGGACGATTCGCAGGCCTGGACACGGACTCCGTCTGCGAGCTCTAAACAACGGGTAACAACCAGGGCCGGCGGAACCGAAGTGCCGGCTCTCGGAGGACGGGCAACTGGGAAGTACAGCAAACCCATTCGCTGTCTTCTCGTTGTGTTAGTGCCACTCCCTGGGAGACGAGCGAAGCACAGACCGATGGGGCGGCGAGTACTAAAGAGCGACTCCAGCCGGGTGGTTCCATCAGGAAAATGGGCATTGAAGACTTTGGGAGCTTTGAACCCCTAAAATAGGGACACAAAAAAGGAAGGGCAACCCTAAACGGGGAAAGACGGAGGGCAATGGGGACGTAACCCCAGAACAAGATAAAACTTAGCGGACGTTAAAATAGTAGGTGACAAAAATAAAACCCGAAAACGAGGAATTCTAGACACATGGAGCTGAATGGCGTCAGCCTGTCAGGTACCGAAAACGAGCGAAAACGGGCCCCGTTTTTTCATTGAGGTTTCCATAACATAACCTATAACTTTTGAATAAGATAACGGTTGGTTCTGAAACTTCCCCATCTTGTTCGGATTGCTATAGCTACATTTGGGCGGAAAATGGGCGTTCGGCGAGGCGTAGTTTATTTTTAGGCAAACAAACACACTACATATTGTGTTTTTTTTGTGTTTTTTTTTTGGGGGGGGGGGGGAGGCATGTTGTATATTGATCCAAAGACGTGTTTTAGGTATGCCGACTTTCTCAGGTATGACCAAAGTGCTGCCTGATTATTTTAAACATCTCTTTTAAAGGAAATTTGCAAGTCTGAGTAATACTTAGAAACTTTTTAGCATTAAATTTCTTCGTGGGAGTCGTTTCGTAGTTTTTGCTCCCGTCGTATTGATCTCTGCCTTCAGCCTATACAAGGATCCAACTGAGCTACCGAGTCTTCCCATCATGCCCCGGGCCTTAATTTGCAGATTTAGGTACCAAAATGATTAATTAAAGACCAGGAACAATACCAGATTCTCGAAACTTCAAGGTGTTTTATTATCAACGTCCGTTGCACTCAACATAGGAAGAAAAAAATATATAAAAAATAAAGTCAGCATCATGCACATTGTGCGCCAGTACTGACCCGCAGACTCCCTCGTTCCCACTAGCACTTAACCAGCTTTTTGTCCTGGATTTTTAACAATAATTTATAAATGCAAAAAAAAAATCGTGTAGGAATTTGAAAGCATTATAGTCCCGCGGCTCCGGCGGTGACATCGCGCTCCCCAATTGCTCAGGCGCGGCGCCCCGCCGGCATCACGGCTTCTATGACGAGGCATCCGCGTTGCTGCGTTTTTCTGTTTTATTTCTGAGGTGCGTCCGCTTTGACCTTGAGCAGCACGTACTTTTCTTTCTCGCCGGCTTCACGCCTTCCGTTACGAAGCATCTGCGTTGCTGAGCTTTTGTTTCCGTTTTATTTCTGAGGCACGTCCGCTTTGACCTTGAGCGGCGCGTGCTTGATGACGTATATTTATGGCCATCTTTCGAGCACAACGCCGACGGCTTTTCGCGTAATGGGACATATAAGGCTTTCGCCTTAAAACAAACATGTTTGACTGTGATAGTAACCATGCCCTCCTTCGCAAAATTCTTCCCATAAAGCAGCGACAAGCGGCACGTTTCACAAATCCCCGCACTAAAAAGAAAAGAGAAGAAAAAACGGAAACATTTTGGCGCAATGCGAGAGCGACGATTTCCAGGTTAAGTTTCTAGACTGGCAATTTTTGAGAGGTGTTTTCGTCTTTTTTGGCAATAATGTATATCAGCTTCAACCTTGCCGTGGACCCGACCTAGCGAGGGTTAGGCGAGAGTGTATACCAACACCACTGTACGTATCGATGTAAAACGCCTTGCCCAATCTGGGGGCTTGTGTGCTATTTGTTTTTGTAACGGCTAACTTGCCGTCTGATTAAACCATTGTTAAGAAATTCTCAGTACGGCTTCAGGCTTGTAAGCAGTGTTTGCGATAACAGGTTACTTTTTCCCTGTAACGTAGTAGCGTACTCGTTACATTTTCTAAATGTGACGTACTTACGTGGCTTATTTAGAGTAACGGGTAACCTAGTTACGTTACTCGTGACATTTTGTTCTCAAGACCTGAAAGTAAAGTACACTTAATTTTGTTTCGTGTTTATATACTTAGTTTTGCCTTAACAACCGACGACCAGTTCGCGCTTTCCACTTTTCCCTCGCTTCTTCCTTTCCCCCTTCTACCCTGTCCACCGTTGCCTGTTTCCTCCTCCCCCATGGTAAGGAGGATCTTCTGCCTTGCAGAATCTCGAGTCTAGTCGTCGGCCTTTAGGTCCAGACGAAGCCGACGCTATTGAGCCAATGGTACCAATCAGACAGCACCAAAAGGACACCATCAAGGTGTTCGTCAGGTTTCTCTACGTCCATGTTCTATCATCGCTAAACCCATCATAAACAAAAAGGCTCAGTGACTTCCGCTTTTGACGCAACTCGATTGGTCCCATTAGCTCGTAACGTTGGCTCCGTCTGGACTTAAGCTGAAACGAAGTATAGCCGCCAAGTCATGAATTATTGCACTCATATCCCAAACCATCAAACGTTTGCCGGCCTTTTCCCCACGCAAAATGTCACACATTAGAAAAACCCCAACGAACACTTCCTTTGTCGCAGTTTGGAAAGACACTGTCGCCATAAAGAAGTTGTTACTGCCAATCTAAAAAACAAAAAAGGAAGGTGTGTAACTTTTTGTCGGTGACGGTAACGGTAACGCGTTCTTTTTATTTTGAGGGAATGTAAGTCGGTAACGCGTTCTTTATATTTGCAAGTAATGAGTAACCTATTTCGTTGCCTTTTTTCGGTGACGCCTAGAACACTGCATCTAATACACCTCAAATACAAGAGAAATCGCAAGTTTGCAATATCTCGTACATTTTCACAAAAATTACGAAAAACACGGGAATTTCAAAATAATGGTTGTCCTTCTTTCTCCAAAATGTCCTTGTCCTCCCTTCTCCAACTGAGGAACAAAGACCCACTTTCTGGTCCCCAACTATGAAATAATCTTAATGGACTAAATATTTAGGTGGGCTGCATCTTAGAAATAAATAGCGAGAAGGTCAAGTACAAACCGACGGAACGAGGTTAGCGCTTGTTCCGTCAGTTTGTACTTGACCTTCGCGCTATTTATTTCTAAGAATATTAGTAGAGCCTGCATCATAAAAAAAATTATGTACCAATTTTTGTCTATTTCCTGGTTAAAGTAGAGGAGTAAATTAAAATGTGAGGAAGGCCTTTTAATTAGTTCACTATCGTTTGATTTTGAGCGAGAGCTTAGCTTTGGAACTCAGCATGTTCTGTTCTTATTAGAGCCGTAAATCTTAGTAATGTGCGACTAGGGTTCAATTTGTATATAGCACAATGTCATTCCTAACTCCTACACTGTAAAAAGTGGAGATGTTGTCTTTAGTGCACTGTTAAAGCTATAAATGACGCTGCGCTGTTCGATTTGAACAACAATTCGCACCTCCAAATCGTTTAGCGCGTAAGACATCTACAAGACGGAAGAGGACAAGCACTTCGTCCTGTTCAATCTTCTACTTGTCCTTGTTTTTTGCGCTGACTGTTTTTGATATGTTTACCAACTAGGCCATCAAGTTATATTGTTACTATTTACACGCCCTTAGCAAATATAATTTAATTTTTGTGAACCATTTGCGCATATATCTGCGCTTGCCCAAAAATCCAGTTCATTGAAATGGTATTTTCTCTATGAAACTTTGACCTGACAAACACAAACGACAGAGCACCAGCCATTCGAGGCCGGCACTAACATCTGGCTTCACCGGCGAGATGGGCATCGGTGTTTCGCTCTGGGGATTTTGATTCGTCTTTGGCTGCGCTACAAACCACATGCGCCAACCAAAGACCATGAGCGTACATAAGGACAGGACATGGTCATTGTAGCCATTTTCAGCGCAAATTCTAAAGGCATTTAAGAGTTCCAATTGAATCCCACTCTATGATTTCTGTTCACACTGTGCTGTGTGAATGCACAGTGCGAAGCCAGCTCCAATAGTGTTGTCGCATAATGTTAACATTTGTCACGCATGTGTGAACATTTATTTGGAACTATATGCCACTATTTAGTGCGCGCGGGTTCGCAGCATTAGATCCTAAAACGTGCACGCGCCAAACAATCAAACGTGCGTAAAATCGGCAGCGGCTCTATCTTTGAATTAAGTATAATCAAGGTTTGTTGGTTCACACGAAATTACATTCCTGTCGGTGTTTCAACAGGGACTCTAGCTTTGAATTAATTGACGAGTAATTTACGAGGAAATTTCATATTCAGAACACTACTCCTACTGTGCTATCATGCTTAGGAACTCAGGAGGAGCTTTTAACGGTCGAAAACGTCATCTTAATACAATAATGGACAAACTAAAATTCTGAGGACTTTTAATTAGCACGTTAGCTTTGTTGTGCCAAGTGCGATCTCCTGGATCTGTTCAGGTCCGTGCAAAAAAATAATTAGATGAAACATTTATTATCAAAATTTTAAAAGTTACATTCAAAGGCCCCAAGTGAAATCGTCAAAAAGGCTGCTGAAATTAAGTTTCAATGGGGATGCAAAACGTTTTAAAGTCGAAGATGTATCTCGCTGCAATGACGGCACTGCTATCGCTTCGTAAATACAGACTGTGTGGCTATATGACATTCCAACATATTAGAAAAGCTCGACTAGCTGCATACATATATTGTGTATTACTAATGATATAATGTAGAAGATATGCGATAAATTATTTTTGTAAAACATCTTTGTTTCGTGAAAAAAATCATAATCACCAGATTAGAAAAACGATTGCTACAGCTAGCGTTTTTTTTTAATACGAGACCGAGAAACCGAGAAAACAGAACCGATTTGTTTTTGCCCCACGTGAAAAAAGTGCACACTCAAAAAACTGAAAATTCGTGTAAAAAAAAAACGCAAGAAAAGATTATAAAATGCGAACGTTTTTCTTTTATCACAACATGAAACAGAAATATAATCGTTTGATATAAGCCGACGTCCTCTTTAATGGGCGTATTCATAAAACAAAATATATGATGGCACTGTGTGCGCCTATGGCATTTATTTCGATGTGAAAAACTTGTCAGAGAAAAGAATACAATACTGTCTTTCTTAGCGACAAACTATTTCCGCCGAAACAAATTTCGCGGGCACCGCAACGCCATTTCTTAGTTTGACGAATTTATTGATATTTTGACAGGAGCAATATAAAAGCGTGAGCTGGTATATTATCAGCTGAGTGGTCTCTTTCGAAAGTCACAAATTAGCAGTCGCACCGAGCTGGCAAAACTTCCTTTTCAGCGTTCAGCCAGTGTCACTATGTCACAGGGGGCACTCCGACCTCTTGCCTTGGAAATATTTACTACGACCAATTTGTTTTTGACGTAAGTAAACATAGACAGTCAAAATTGCAAAGGGTTCGAAACGCTCTTACAGCTCGTGAAACAGCAGAGAGAACTCAAAAATAAATACTCAAAAACATCTTTTTTTCTTCTTTTGGTGGGGGGGGGGGGTGTTTTTTACTGCCGCTGAAACGAAACTGCGAGCGAAAGCTGGAAGTACCGCTTCGTAAATGTACTCCACGTCATAACAACTCCCGAAGAAAAAAAGAAAATTCACCCAGCTTTTACTGCAAAAATTGCTGCCGCATCAAAGAAAAACAAAAAACGAAGATGAACGGCTGACACAGAGCCGCAGTGCGACATTAATTGTCACCCTACCACAGCTACAGACCTACACCAAACCAATGATTCAGCGGTGTCACTGTAACCGTCGGTTATATTGGCTTTCTCCCCTTCCATTTCTCCCCAGCCAAAGGGGGGCGCTTTACCTTTCGATTCGAATCCGGTCTCGGGAGGCTGTCTTGATTGTCTCCGCCTGTAGCCCGTCCGTCTTGCGGGGTGAAGAAAGGGGTCCGGAGGATCGTTTCTGCGGACGGCTGCTCATTGTTTCTCGCTTTGGAATCGGCACCAACGAGTGACAGGCTGCGGGGAGAACGGCTCCGGCCAAACTCGCTGCGATTCCCGGCGGACGCGCCGCCTCGTTAGCGCGAGACTCACGGCCTCTTTGAAGCAAGAGCAAACGCGAAAACAAGCTGGGACTTTCCGGGCATGCGCATCTTCTGCCGCCGTTCAACTTTCAACCTCATTACGCTTTTCTTTTTATTTCTTCTTTTTTTATGTGGAAGTTGATTTGCGTAGTGCTGTGTAGGATGGTACGTCCCGAATATAGTTGTATGAAGTACGCAAATCATTTTGGCTTCTGCTTTTTCCATTGAGGAAAGCGAGGGATAACCTAATTAAAACCGCTGTAGACCGGAAAGAAACGCGGTTTCCCCTTCTGCCAGCCACATTCTGCCAGGCTACACAAAGTGATTGTTGAGCGAAGTCGCCGTTCAATGACGACATTGAGTCCGCTCACATGATGCATTGATTCACTGTCCTCCCGGTATCTCCCTCCCTGACCTCGGGACACCATTTTGGAGCCGAGGCTCTGGCAAGAGGGAATTTTATGAACCATGAATGGCTGGCAAGAGGTGGATGCGAAAGTGTTTAAAGCAAGGTATCCGTTCATCTTCTTTTATTCATCACTACAAATTTCATCTCTGTAACTCACCGGCAACCGCGCTGCGTTTACGCTGTGCTCTTGGGAATAATGCAGCTTCTTCAGTTAAATACGGGGCTCCGCGGCTACTCATCGTTTAGCCGCAGCATTTTATTGACAGATTCCGCTTAGTCTACTGAATGATATCGTTTCAACTTCGTTTAGAAGGGGCGTCGTTCTCGTGTCCAATCTAAGAGCCGCGCTTGACTGTCGTCAGGCGGGTGGTTTGGATCCTACAATTACGTCATCAAGCTTTGCGAAGGTAAGACTGAAATAAATTGTCCCCTTTTATTCTCGCAATTTCACCGCGACAAAGAAGCTTCTGAATCAGTGTTAGTCTGTGCGACTATACTTGGGCCAGACTAGGACCACTACGCCACAGCAAAGCCATGATCTTTCCAACCCTATGTCGTGTCATGACCCCTTTAATACTTGTTCTTCGGTCACCTCTGTGCAAAATAGTAGCTAAATACGTTCAGAAATTGATTTATGCGGTTCTTTCGAACAGACATCAATCCCTTTGTCTTCACCTGTATATACAGGGACATTAAGGGCCTATATATACAGGGACATTAAGGGGATGAAAGATCCCAGAAATTGACCTGATGCCATATTTTCGAAAAGGCACAAATTTTAGGCTACTATAGTCTTCAAGTGTTCTTGGTGTTGCCAAGAAACTCGTTCCCATCTTTCCCTCTAAACACACACTCAGAATAAATAGCTATAGCTGACATTCAGGATAATTTCCTGTGTATAATTTCGTTACCATCTCTCACACTCTCCACCTGTTTCAATTGGTTTCCTTGACGTTTTTTGAATAAGCTAAAAATATTTCCTTTGATATTGGTGAAAGGTGCGATTTGTGGTAGCTCCAAGACGAACATATAGGTTTCATATGGTATGTAATCGTACATGAAAGCAGGGTACATCCTGCACCCCGTTTTCAAAGTCCTCAGATTTTCGCGCACCGTTGAATTTGTTATTTTGGGAGAGTTCACGCAAAGTATTGATCTAGTTTTCATATTACAAGAAGTAATATGTGGCAAAATGTTGCTGGCATGAAGCTTTTAAAAAATGCTTAGGCTCCCGTCAAAATCTCCTAAACAAAGAATCTGTTTTGAAAAACAGTCGTCATTTCACGTCTGTCTCGACAAATACATCTTGACATCAAGTCAGGTCACGTCGCCAGGTCATGTAACACTGCCTTGTCTCCTGACCAACTGAGCTTAACACACCAGTGGAATAATTGCTCGCTAAATTTATCTGGAAAACGATATCGATAAATATAATATTAAAAAAATGTGCGCCCGTACTGTACATCTCATATGCTCGTGATATTACATGCTTCTGTGGCGTTACAATTGTCCCAAATGGTATGCCTTTTCAAAATGCACCCATCTGACCAAAAACAATTAGATTCCTCGTACAAAAAAAAAGACCAAAAATACTTTTGTTAACAACCCCAAGGACGGAACCCAAAGGGTTATATTTCTGATTAACGGATTAAAATAGATTAAGTATATGTATTATCGCGCACCGTGAATGCCGCATCAATGAGGCCTGCTCACACTCTTCACATATGCAGCAAGGCGCTACAAGTAGTAAAGTGGTAATTTGAGCTGTTGGTACATATCACTAATATTAAACAGCGCACAAAACGTCGGCGGAAGAGAAAAAGACAGTAGAACGAAAGAGCGCCCTTTAGTTCTACGGTCCTTTTCTCTTCCGCCGACGTTTTGTGCGCTGTTTAATGTTAGGGCGCTACAAGCATAGCGCTGATCTCGCGCTAAACGCGTGCTGACGGGAGCGTTCACGAGGGGCCCTATGTAGCGCTTTTTCGACTTTCACGGCGTCTAGGGAGAAGGAAGTGACGTCAACAACGCAGCAAACGCAGATTGGGTGTTGATTGGTGAGAGTCTCTGGTGACGAATTTCCGCAGAAGAAAAGAAAGAAAAAGTGAGCTTTGTTTTCTTCTGCGGAAACCCGTCATCAGCGACTCTCACCAATCAACATCCAATCTGCGTTTCCTGCGTTGTTGACGTCACTTCCTTCTCCTAGTCGCCGTGGGAGTCCAAAAAGCGCAACATAGGGCCCCAGCTTTGTATCGCACCGTCCAAACTGTTGCTCACGGCAGACGATAAGCGAGCTGACGACACGTGAGCAGCGCTACATCAGCGCTTCGCTGCATGTGTGAACCGACCTTTAAACGAACAGACACGCGAGCGTAAAATCCGTGCAATGCTCCGCTTGCACGCGCAAACCTGCAACAAATGCACCGCCTAAAGCTACGCGGTTCCACCCATATGTTCTTCTTTTTTCATTGCCATGCACATTTTTCTAGATTAATTCTAATTAAACCCCGCGGTCGCCTTTCGACACCGCCACCCAATGAGAGGGACTCGGTCGCTGATTTCATTGCCCCTGGGACAGGAACAGCTGCTTGCGCTCCGCCTATCGTCTGAAGCATATCTGCTACCACTCTACGAGAAAAGCCTGCGTCGAAAGGAAACCTCTTCCCACTTCGCACTTACTCCTTTCCAGTTCCCACTTTTCATTTCCGATTGACTCCAAGAAAACAAAGGTAGAAACCGGAAACCTCATTAATTTGGGGAGATCATGGTTCAAGTTGCCCTGCTACAATGGTGAGAAAAGAAACATTTGTAGGAGACCCAGTTTTGCTAAAACAAAGTAAAAATCCGAAATATTTTGTTCATCCTGTTTGTTTTTTTTATGTTTCGACATCGCGTTGTTTCATTGAGAGTGCGGTTTGAAACGAGCTGGTTCCCACTCTGGCGGCTCCTATACAGCGTACAGTTACAATCAATCCCCATGGCGTATCTCTCTTAGACGGGGTTCTTGGAGTTAATGAGGCGCCGAAGGCAATATAGAAGCGATACAATCTTGTCTTTTGTACTTGAAAAGAGGAATAGTCACGAGAAACCGGAAAAAGAGCGGCAAATAGGGATTCTCCAAAAGCATAAGAGGGTTTTTTCACACGATGTACGTTGGGAAAGTGAGGCTCTTCTTCGCGAACTTCGTGCTTTTCGCTTTGTTCTTTAGTCCACATTCATGACTTTGTTTTTCTTCCGTGTCAAACAATGACAATTTGTGCTTAGTTTCTACTTCGTCATTGCACACTCTACGTTTTATGACGCGGCTGCCCAGTAATTGGCGCTCCTCTTCTTCATCTGGATTCTTTCTTGTGTGCTCCCTCCTCATTCTCGTACACAAAGGAAGTATACTAAAAAAAAGACGGATTGCCGCAACCTCGCTCAATAAATCCGTTTTTTTACCTTCGGGATATGCGCTGCAAAAATCTTGGAGTTTCTTTCTGTTCGCTAATTTCGTATATCTAAGGTGCATATTGAATCGCGTTCGATCAAGAAAATGAAATCCAATTTTTTGGCACCTGTAAACAAACAACTATCTCACAGGCGCATGCAACTCCGCCTGAATGTAAAGATAGGGGTGAGGATGCAATATGAAAGATTGAGAACATGACGTTACCTAAATCATTATTTAAAAAGAGAAAAAAATGAAAGACTTTACAAATATCTGTAATGCGAAATTAGAGCGCAGCTCTTGAGGTATTTTGATTTTGCAAAATACCGTGCTCAACAATTTGTATATGTATATATGTATATATATATATATATATATATATATATATATATATATATATATAGAGAGAGAGAGAGAGAGAGAGAGAGAAGATCACGCTTCTCACACATTGTTTCTGCACCCTCCTCCTCTTACGTACCCTCCTTTAGAGCTCCTCCGTACCCTCCCCTCCTCCCACAATTTCCTCGATAATTTTAGCGGGGAAAATGATGTCACATGACTTCATGTCACATGACTTCATGTCACGTCACTTATGAACAAATTTAGTTCCTCCACCAGATTACGCGGAAAAATTGACGACACGGGACTACAATACCAATTCAATTCCCCACTTAATTTAGCGCGGAAACTGAATTGGTGTGTAGGTTTGTGACGTCCCATAATGTAACACTGCGCATTCAGTTTTTTGCTAAATTTAGCGGTAAAACTGTCGTCACATGACCTCGACACCAACTCAGTTTCCCTGCTAAATTTAGCGGAGAAACTGTGACATCCCAAAATACAACGCGCGCGGTTACGCCGACCCCGGACGCCGCTCAACGCGGAAACGAGCGCATAAACGCTGCGCTCTAAAACGGAGTTTCTCTTTAGTCGACATCCACTTGAGTCTAATTTTGTCACAACAAGCAATGACACTGTGGGCGCTCATGGCATTAATTTAGGGGGAAAAAAGCTTGTGAGGCAGAAAAACAAACAATCAAGAATACTCTCCTTCTTATTCCCAAGCTTTCTGCAATAGTTAGTCGTCACCTCGTGTAAATACCGCTTTACTGTCGCAAAGCGGTATTCGCACTAGGGAGAAATTCTAGGGATTTCTCCCCAGCCCGCGCATCACGCGACGAAAACGTCAGGCTATTGCGATGTGGAGGGAGCTATGACGTCAGCTCCGACTTCGTAGGGACGGAGCAATGCTCGGGCGTTGGCACAGACAATCCCGGCTTGCTGGCGGATCAGTTTTTCTACATTATTTTTAGATGCGGAGCATCTCTTGCTCGGGTCTATGTCCCGCGGCCTTGTAGTCCGCACTCACACTACGCACGCGCAACTCTCCTCCTTCCCTCTCTCCAACAGCTGCGTGTTACTCTCTCCCGCTCTCTCTCTACCAGCTGCGTGCACTGCGCGTGCGTTCGCTTCTACTCACACCGCGCGCGCACGCGCAACTCTCCTCCTCTAGTCTCCTCTCCTTCAAGTGTGAAAAAAATAAACGGCGAGCGGCGAGCGTTCCAAGTTTCTCTGCCGCGAGCCGCGACGAAGGCTCGCGTAGGGGATAACGCTAGGGCAGTCGGTGGCGCCATCTCTCGACGTCAGCACGCAACTGACTCTTTCCTCGGAACCAACACGATGCTCCGCATCACGCCATGGTTCCCCTCGGAAAGATGGTGTAATTTTTTCTCGCCAAACGCTTTAATGTCAAGAGTAGAGAACACGAAGTTCGTCTATGGTGGTGTAAATAGTAAACACAGCTAAATTGGACTGCAAACGCTGACATCCCTCTCCCGGGCACCTCGTAGGTGTGAACAACGCAGCTGACGAGGGAAACGCGCCCGCTGTCGACGTCACGCACATTTCTCACTGGATTTCTCCCCCGTCTGAAAACCGCTTTACATGTGAATAATAATTGGGGTTGTGTGGATATTTATACAGCGTGTAGTTGGTCAGCCACTTCAAGGTTGCGACGAGTCACTCGCTGTAGATGAGAAATTTAGCCAGTGCAGTACAACCGCTAGTCTGGGGTCTTTAATCTGCACCACGCAGTAGGGATACACGACCGCACGCCGGTACGATGCTCATCCAGATCGGAACGGGCAGGGGTATACTTCGTTTCACCTTATGATGTACCGCAGGAAAGGCTACAAGCGCGAGCTCCTTGCTCTAGGGCACATCTTGGCGGCACAAGCTCTCGCGCGTCAAGAGCAGCTCCCAACGATTTGAGCTCGCGCTTCTAGCCTTCTCTGCGGTACAACAAAAGGTGAAACGGAGTATTGGCGACGTAGTCAGTGTCGCTGTGGTCGGCCCACCACAATTGGCCAATGCTGACTCTGGTCAGCTAAGGATGTCTCATCGACGGAAATAAGAGGATTGTAAGAACTCAATTTGACGGTGTTGGCAGTGTTGCTTTGAGAGCGCTATGTTCGGCTACCGTCCCATTACAAACACCATCGAACTTGTTGTTCGCGAGGTAATGACGTCACGAAAGGTAACCGAACGAGGGCGCCACCAAAACATCTCGCCGCTAATAGTGATTGAACCAAGGGTCTCTGGGCTCTGCAGCGCGAGCTTTCGCTCCACGTGCTCCAAGCTGGTGTGCGCTAGCTCACTCGGCCACCGATCCCCCCTTTACTTGTGAACCGCGCCTTGAACTACGCACATAGAAGTCATTTTGAAGGCGTGCTCCATTTGTTCACTGAGGGCCATAGCTCAGTTTGTAGCTGCTCGGCGCGTGCTAACGGCGGGCTTCCACAGTGTTTTTGCAGCTTGCATTCCACATCTTAAGATTGCTGGTCTCGGGAACTCATACGCGTGCTCGTACGAGCACACGTTCGTATGTCAATGCCTATATCTTGTGTTGTAGACGCGCTTGCTCGCGTTCAGGAACAAAAAATGAAAACAAACGCGTAAGGAACAAAATGATCAGGTAGTCATCATTCACAGCCAATGAAGCACAAAGCCCGGTTCAACGCAGCTGCACTTTCAGACGCAAGCGTCTTAACGGTGCCGGTTTAGACACTTGCGTTCCTGAGTGCGTCTCGACTGCATGTTGCGTCGAGAACCTGAAAGCGAGTCACCGGCACATTCATGTGCTTCTGTATGAAGCGTGGAATCCAATCTGCGGAGGAATCATCTTGGCACGCGTGAAGGCGTGTCCTGCACGCGCCGCAGCGTCGAGCGCACGCGACTGTCCTGCATTGCGCTTTCCTGTGAGCGCGTGCTGTCGGCGCGAGACTGCGCACGGCTCGCCTAAACGGCTCAGGCACTCTGTCTGAACCAGGCGTCTTACAGGAAACCGAGGAGCGCATGAAATGCTATTGGCGTGCTGTCTTCACTTTTTAACGCATGAAATGCTTTTAAACGCTACCCCCAATCCCAAAATGGTGTCCGTCCGTTAGTCCGTCGTGCATTTCCCACTAAATTTAGCGGCGAAATTGATATCACGAGACCTATACACGAATTCAGTTCCTCAGCTGAATTTAGAGGGAAAATTGATGTCACGTGACCTGATGTCACGGGATATACAACCAATTTGGTGTCCCCACTGAATTTAACGGGAATATTGACGTCACGTTAGCTATACACAAATTCAGTTTCCTCGCTAACGTTGGCGGAAAGTGGCGTCACATGACCGCATATACCTTGGGGAAATTGACCGCACGTGACTTGTACGGAGTGTTGGCGGTAACGCCTTACCAGGTAACGCCGTTACCGGTAACGCGTTAGCTTTTTTAGGTAACGTAGTAACAAACTCGTGTCTCTTTCAAAACATTAACGAATAACTTACATATGTTAGTTATTTCGAGTAACTTGTAACGTAGTTACGTTACGTTACTTTGCTTCCTAAAACAAAACAAAAAAGATTTAAAATATTTCGCGTTTTCTAGGGCCCAGTGGCCCAGTCATCAATGAATCATGATTCATGCCGAAAACTTTCAGCCATTCCACTCTGGTGAAGAAGAAAGAGCAGCGGAGCTGTAGCTTCTGTTCTCGGCGATGGCTTTCCAAGCGAGCGATCTGCTCTTCTTTCGCAAGGGAACCTGAAGCGCTCGACGCAGTGGAGCTTTAGGCGATAGCAGCCTTGCGGCGGTTGCGGAACCACCTGCGCCGCTGCGCGCATCGCCGCTCGTTCCGTTCCTGCTCTTTTCCTCCGAAGGAATGTTGCCGCCATCTATGAGTGACGGCAGCAACCAGTTAGTTGTCTGGTTGCCGAGGCTGGAAAGGTTGCCGCGATCTATGAGCGACGGCGACAAGCAGACAACCGGCAAACACAGCACTCTAGACAGCTACAGCCATCTATGAGCGACGGCCGCAACCAGAGTGTTGTGTCGACGTTTATTTGGTACCCGACACGATCCTGTGGAAACTAGCCCTAGTGAAAAATACACCAGGCCGAGGGCTGGTGTGACTTGATGTGACAGCAGACTTTTTCACAGATGTACGTGATTTGGGACATTTTCACACCAGTAATCTGGTGTTCTTGTGTGACACCAGAAATCTGGTGTGCTGGTGTGATACAAGCAATCTGGTATTCTGGCGGGACACCATCAATCTGGTGTTCTGGTGTGACATCAGGTTTTATTGTGGTGTGATACCAGAGCACCTGTTGACTGGGTGTTGCTTTACTCATAAAAAAGGGTACAATGATAAGTTTGTCAATATTGCTTGTGTCATAATTACTTCATTCAAAAAAGCAATAAGCACAACAGTAAAGCTTCGGAAGCTTTACTGTTCTAGGGAGGTGGCCGTGATCAACTGAAGCTTGTCCGGAGCTACTGCCCTGCGTCGAAGGACTCGACGCCCTGTCGTTCCGCAAATCTTGGCCTTTCAGCTTGCGGTTGACTCGTGTCTTGGTTACGCTGATTTGTTCCGCGTACCCTTCTGCGCCACTTATCTCCTCTTCTAAGGCATCATATTCGAAAGATGGCTCGATTTCCTTGTCCAGCTCTTTCAGGAAAGCCTCCTTAAGTAAAATAATATCAAATCTTTCTTCGAGCTCACCGATGTCGGTTGGATCCGTGGCCAACAGGACGCCAATCTCGTTGATGATTTTTGTTGTGGCGGCTTGCAGGGTAATCCTCTTTCGCTTCGGGCGGTCGACGCTCTCCTGGCTCGTAGTAGGCATGATCTGGCCGTTAATTCCCGGGTTTCGGCACCAAAAATTGTGATAATTACTAGCTTTCTTTGTTGTTTTGCTACCAGACCAAGCTCGTCGGAAGTCAGGAAAGCGGACCAACACACATATTTTCGGCTTCAACTTACAGAAAAGACTCCTTTATTTTCTCAAACTTCAACAAGAATAGTGGCGGAAAGGAAAAAGGAAACCCCCGAAGAGGCGAGCGCCCCAAGCTGTTCAAAGTCGCCCGAGAAAGTGCTGGGGACGAGCGGGACACTTCTTGAGCACAAAGGAGCCCGCCGCGGGGTGTCCGGCGACCATCAAGACGGGAAGAAACGAGGCACCACGTCAGGGGAAGGGGCGTCACACAAACTAATAAAAAACACGCTCGCGGACGGAGGGAAAAGTCAACAAATATACAACACTGGTTTTACATCAAACGGCGTGGTGTGCACATCAGGCTGCCTGGTGGGCACAAGAGCCCGTGTTGCGTGGCACGAGATTATCTTGGTGTGCCCACCAGGCTGGTGTGCATGTACACCAGCGTTTCTGGTGGGCACACCAGGCTGGTATGCTCGATATCATTGCTGGTGGGCACACCAGATCTTCTGGTGTCACACCAGGATTGTCTGATGTCACACAAGGATTGTCTGGTGTATTTTTCATTAGGGCTAGCCCTTAACAGCTCCGCTGTAAAAACAACAAACAAAATCTTTTGCTTCTCTTTTTTCTATACAAACACTCGTGTTTTAAGGAAACCCCAACGCCACATTAACCCTGTTACGATGAAGGCTGTCGCGGTCAATGGCAGGCACGCTGAATAGACGTCCTCCGAGTTCAACTCCTAATCCCCCGAGAGAACGAAGGTTCAGGTTTTTCTTCTATGCTGATTTCTCTCTTTTACGAGGATCTCCAGTGCCGGTTTCTGTGCCAGAGCGCAACCTGCAATACTTATCGTTCTGCGCCAAAGAAGGTACTTTCCTGTGATATCTCCTGAAACGTGCTGGGCACGGATCTTCAATGTCGTGCACCAGTTGTAAGAGCTAAAGACGATAAAAACTACGCCACGATTGCCATTCGAAAGCAGTTGTCCTCACCTGTAGAATGGCTACGGCAAGTGCGGCTTCATCGCCGTGAGCAGGATTGAACAAATATTTCGAGCAGACAAAAGATAAATATTACAGTTCAATCTTTGGCCGCGTTCTTAAATTTACTCGATCTCATTATAGGGTAAAGCTTCTTCTGTACCTTGGCGCTCGAAAAGCTATACTTGTCCAGCGTTGTTCTACCTGTCTCGTCACGTGGCATGATCCGCCGGAGTAACTCGGATCCATTCGAGTAAGATTTGGAACACAGCCTTAGTCATTCAGCACTGAAACTCATCAGAGCCCCGCTTCCCCTACAAAAGCGAACGCAACAGAAGAGGAAGATTTCTTTGGAAACACGTTTGAAAATGGACGTTCCTCCGTGTCTCGTGGGGGAGATGAGCTTTCGCTGCACCTTCCGGTCCCCCCCCCCCCAACTTTGCATTGGCGAAGCTAAGGAAAAGTTTTCGTCTGGTCCACAAGCTGTTCCTCGAAGTAAACACGGCAGTACCATCTAGAGCATCCGTTGAACGCCCATTTAGCGTAGGCGCTGACGTGTTCACCAAGAAGCGAGGTAAAATGTCAGAAACTCAGCTTCGAAATTCAGCTGTAGTTGAAGTACAACATTGGTGTGTTATTCGGGTAACAAGGCAGTTTTTTCACAGTGATTTTTTGTACTTATCTATGCTGTGAAAAAAATGTTTTAAAAGTTTCAAACTCAGGTGGTCTTAATTTGCGTGCAAATACGGGAGGACGGCTCTTCTGTTAACTTCGGTGGCAACATGTCATAAATCAGCCTCATATATACTTTGGCGTTTTTGCTTGTAACTATTCAGGTGTAACCATAAAAAAGAAGGTAATTATGTTATGATTTTGCTTGGACCTGCTGTTTTGTAGCTATGATGCTTATGTCCACCTCTCATCGAAACAGTAAAACGTGTTAATTCATAATTTAAAACAAGTAACGCAGACCTAACGTGCGTTGCTTTTGGTTGGTAGCGGTAACGCGTTCCTTTTATTTTCAGAAAACTTTAGTCGGTAGCGGGTTCCTTTTATTTGCAAGAAACTTATTTCTGTTACTTCTTGTCGGTAACGCCTACAACGCTGCCTATACGTCAAATTAGTTTCCCTAATACATTTAGCGGGAAAATTCACGTCTTTTGGCCAAAACACCAATCCGATTTCCCCGCTAAATTTAGCAAGACAAGTGACGTCACGTGACCTATACAACCATTCAGTTTCCCCTCTAAATTTAGGGGGGGGGGGGAATATACGTCAAACGGCACACCATTTCCCCACCAATTCCCTATAATGCATTTAATGCACTATAGGACTTTGGTAAAGGTTCCCGCCAATTACTTTTTTGTATTTCCGTATAATAGACCGATCTCGCTAAGCGGTACACGCATGCGTAACTCCGCCATTACTGACGCTCACAGGAAGCAGATGCCAGTGAACGAGACAGCACGTGTCGGCTCGTGCAGTGCTCGCGCAGTCCCACAGAGGGGTTGTCGTGCATGCAGAGAAGTCTGCAGTCTCCACGATGCAGGCCGGCAGCGGTGGGGCAACGAAACTGCATGGCTGGTGAGACGAGTGTATTGTACGACGGATTGTTTTTGCGAAATAAAAGAGCCTCGTTTTTCTCGCAACACAAATAAACTATGCATCGGCGAAAGCTCTCTCCACCGAAATGTCTCACTAGCGCTTAAACGCGTAAGCCAAAGAGTCTCGCAATTTAGCGTTACGTAATTAAAGTTACAAATGTATTTTATTTATAATTTGTGTTTAGAAAATGGTTTCCAACGAGTCGCGCGAATGCACGAAGATAAATGGCGTCTGCCACCTCCACCGGCGTTTATTTTCTTATTTAAAATATTCGAAACTAGTTACTAAGTTACAGACAAGTACAAGTTACTAAAAAAGTAATTAAGTTAAGTTACTGAGTATTGGCCTCAAAGGTAATTTGAGTAGAGTAGAGGTTACTCAAATGGAAAGTAATTGAGTAAATTACTAACCACCGTACCAAAGTAGCGAATTACTTTTGAAGTTACTTTCATATTTTTATAGTAAAAAGAAAGTACACAAATGTTTTGATTCGTTAGGGAAAGTCTGCTAGCCAAATATAAAGCGGCTTGTGTTTTCACATAAATGCTTTAATAAATGGTACCGCCTCTGTGAGATTAAATTTTTTTTTCTGGTCAATGATATACTGCGGATGTATAATTTCTACTTTGAGGTTTAGCGCAGCCGGAGCTTGATTTTTCAGACAGTGTTTGCCTGTTTATTGTTGCGTAAAGTACATCTAAAAAGTACTGGAAGTAAAGTACAAAGTCAATTAGAGGTTTTCTTACTACAAGTATAGTAAGCACACCATGCGCAATGTACTTGAAGTAAGGTACTATAAATACAACATAGTTTTGAAGTAAAGTACAGATACTTTTTAACACAACCTTTCATTATGCCCTTTCAGTAAACTATTTTTTACTTCATATTGTATGCATCGCTCCAGGGGCAATCGGAGGAGCATCCGTTTTTTTCGGAAATGGCGGCAAATATTGGATAAAGTAAAGTCGCCACGAAGTAGTTGTTTTTCTCTCGTTGAGGAACTATTTAACATAATACACTTATAAGGCACTTATTTGTATCGGTCTTATAGCCGCCATTACTTCACTCAGAGAAATGACCGGATGACGTCTCAATAGACGACAGCGCGTTTTCACATGAGGATACGCCATTTTTTGTTTCCAAAATCGGGGAATGTACTTTAAACTCACGAATTTTACTTCAATTTTACTTCCTTCAGAACTTACCAGAAAGAATACTTTAGTAGGGTGCAAGAACATGCTCAGAGAATATACTTCAAGCAAAGTATAAGTTTTCTAATCCTACTTGAAATAGTACTTTAAGTACCATGTTCTTAAAATACTACCCACTCCAGCTTTTTTCTATCATTATTATTTTTTGTAGGAAATGTTTGAAAATCTTAAGCTTTTCGAACGACCTTAGAATCTTAGAACACCTGCATATGCGGAGTTTTGGAAGGGAAAGGCAACGGCAAAATAGGTCGCCCCTTTGGGTTTCATTTAGCACGCCATTCTTCAAGTACAGCACAAACTACGGGAGCACCAGATGGGCTTCTGAGCGGGTGCTGCATTTTGTTGCCTGCTTTGAGTGAGGCTGCAGTGTATACACCTCTCAGTATCTGGAGAGAGTGGGCGGTGGAGAAAAGCTCACCGGAGAAAAGCTCACCGGAGAAATGCTTACCGGAGAAAATTTCACCGGAGAAAAGCTCACCGGAGAAATGCTTACCGGAGAAAATTTCACCGGAGAAAAGCTCACCATAAAACCGGCAGGTGCGGACGAAGCTCACCGGCCTTTGAGCAAACGCGGAGAAAAGCTCACCGATTTTTTTTATTTGTTTTTAGCATAGCAGATCCTGCGTCAGACATGGCAATTCAGCACAGTTCGAATTCGTCACTTCATAAAAAATATGTCCCTCTTTTTTGTAATATCCTTGAAGTTCATGGGGCATTATTTACTAATTCCTCAAAATTAGTAATCACCCATTCTGTATTTTAATGAAGCCGCAAATATAAAATCAGAACATCGGACACCGGTCAAAAAGACAATTTATTGGCAGCTGACAGTGCGCCGTCGGCAGCTCTGTCAGATGAGGAGGTTTGTTCTTTGCGAGCTAATATGAATAGCGGTGTGTGAACCGCTTGAGATCCAATGTTTGTGTAGTGCCTGATAGATAAGTAGGTGTTGGTTGATGTAATCAGTGTCGGCTACGCTGTTTTCTTTCTGTTAATTTCACAACAAAACTTTAGTTGCGAGAACAGCTTCGTCCTGTCGTGTTTGTTCTCTTCACTCCGTCGTCGTTCTTTGGGCGGTTTTCATTACAGAAGACTAGTTTGCATATAGGTCACGAGTAACAGCGGTGGACATTTGTGCAGCTCTGGAAGGTCAAGGGTGGCTCGCCGTAGAAGGGCACTATCATACAAAGGCAACGTGTGAAAACACCATCACGAACAACTAAAAAACGTGCTTGTCCGTGGAAGAAAGAAACCTCGGTAGCCAACTGACTGTTTTGTCCTGTTTTCAAAGGTTAACAAAAGCTTTAAGGAGAATTAATGGCACCGTGTTATTGCGCATGCACTTCCGGATTTTTGCCATTTACAGTGTTGATGTTTAGGTTTTAGGCAGACATATTACGTTTTTCGAAGTTTTCCCTGCTCTTCAAGTTAATAAAGTTTCCAGCTAGGCTTTCGTTGCCTAGAGTGGAACCACAAAAAACAGTGGCCCGCAATATTAATTTGGAAGCAATATACCCAATAAGCTTGACAAAAAAATACAAAAAAACACATATTCTTTTAACAAAGCTTACAAATTTTAATGATAATAAATTAATACATGTTGCGCACGATCCAACAGACTTCATATAAAGAGAAGAAAAATCGGTCAGCTTTTCTCCGCATGCACTCAATGGCCGGTGAGGCTTTCTCCGCATCCGCCGGTTTGCGGTGAGCTTTTCTCCAGTGAACTTATCTCCGGTGAGCGTTTCTCCGGTGAGCGTTTCTCCGGTGAGCGTTTCTCCGGTGAGCTTTTCTTCGGTGAGCTTTTCTCCGGGATTCGGCGAGAGTTCCTACGTTGGGGAGAAGCGGGGACAAAACCTTTCTTTAAATCCGTCAAATCTCCTTGAGCTTCGGGGTAAAACAAAATGCCAGTTTTCGGCTCTAATTTTGTATTGACTGGGTCTCACTTGCGACGTGTCTGTCCGCTCATTTTTGTTTGTTGACCAGCAAAACTTCCACTAAAATTCAAAAGTAATTTGTAATTTGAGTAGAAGTAAAACTAATAATTACCGAAATAAAAATGTGATTGAAAAGTTACTAAACTACTCAGAAAAGTAGTTTAACAAGAGTAACTTAGTAGAGTAGTTGAGCTACGTACAAGTCTGCTAACTTATAACTTTTGCATGAGGTAACCGCAACTTTTTCAAGTTAGGTATTGCGGCACAACCACGAGAGCTCCAAATTTTCATCGTCACCTAAGGAGGCGAGCGCGGGGCTCGGATTGGTCACGAGTGCTGCGTCAGCACTAGGCTCAGACTCGTGTCGTTACTGACTGAAGACGAGTCAGCCGAAATCTGACGCAACACTAGTGTCACCAATCAGTGCCCCGCTTTCGCCTCCTTCGGTGACGTTGAAAATTCAACATTACGGTCCTTTTTACGTACAGTCGGTGACAAGGTCAAGAACGAAGCTTAAGCTTCCCCCAGCTCTATCCACCTCAGCAGAGCGAACTCTCTACTGGAGGCGACCTCCTTTCCAGTGTTCCTTCTGCTAAAGTCGAGAGAGGTGGAGAGGAGCTTCCACTTCGTTCTTGACCATTGTTGGTGGGCGGCAGCAAGGGTGGGGGGATGGGGAGAGGGAGCCTTCCAGGGCAGACTTGCGTCTTGCCCTAGATGACGCGATTGTGCCAGGGGTGATGGCAATCGGGAGAGAGAGATTGGGCGGAGGCGATGGGGCCACGCGCGCGCCCGCGGTCACCGAATGTTTTTTTTTTTTTGTGGTACGGATTTTGCCGTATCTGGCCGAAAGGGGCCTTAACAGCTTCCGCTGTAAACCGGATAAAAGCGTTTTAGGAAGCGTCGGTGGAGTGGCTGAGCTGTTTTTGGAAAATGCAGGTGACACTAGACGCTGACGAGCGTCGGCTGCTGCAAGCACCGAGTGTACCGGCATCGGACGACGTGCATGGGATGCAGAGAACCCGGGAGGCAGAAACGGGAAGCGGAGAGCGGCAAAGCTGCGAGCGTTGACATCGGTGGTTCCCAGAAAAAGAAACGGAAAAAGTCACACAGAAAAGTGGCTAAGCGCCTTTGTTTTTGCAGCAATGCGCTGAATTTGTTGAACCGCTTGTGAGCTTTTTAGGTTTCGCTAATACAAGGACATAAAGCTTTTTCTTTTTTTTTAAATAGAGTGATGCAAACTAATACGCGATCGCCTTACAAGCCTTTGCCAAAGGTACCTTTACGCTGCCGTGTGAATTGAGTATAAGTTCTAGGCTGTATAAACATACACGCTAACCCAAAGATTCAGTTTTAGGAAGCACATGTAATATTGATTTGCTTTGGCGCGAACTGTGTAGACATTTGTGGGGAACGGAAACGCGTTTCCTGTGATTTCAGATAAAGCTTCAGATAAAAGGCAACCATTATTTTAAGCCACAAGATGGGTAAGTGTCGTTCTTTTAAGCGTAGCTTATTTAGTGGCACCAGTAGCACCTGTTCGGCCAACTAAAGTCACTGGATCCTGAGAACGTAGCGCCAAGCTCCCGGTATGGTCGCCAATTTGCCTCTGGAAATGAGCAGTTTTGCTTTGACCTCTCCATTCTTGGCGAGCCCATTTATATTCGCTGGTGGCGGCTAGTTTTATAGAGACGTTTCATGTATATCAATATTTTAACGTTCTGTCTAAAGGTACGTCGGACGCATCCGGAACCCGAAGTCTAAAGATACGTCGGACGTACCCGGATTCCAGGAGTCTAAAGATACGTCGGACGAAACTGACGAGACATAAAACTTCGTGTGCCATTTCCTTCTCTGGCAGTCGAAGTTTCGATTCGTGAGTTTCGAGAGCGATGTTCGAGAGTACGAAACTAAAGAAACAACGAATCGTCGTCTGCCGTTTCCGGCCGTTCCCTTAACTAGCCGCGTTTACATGAATGCGACTTCAGCGCATCGACTCCAATCGTCCTTCGAATGAAGCCGACGCGGCAACGTTTACATGAATGCGCAGCAAGCCCTACGCGAAGGTGGCGCCACGCCGTGTCAAAGCTCAAAGTTAAAGCTGCGTTTCCGGCACCAGCCGCACCACGTGACCACGTTTTCCGGTGCATCGCACGTGAAGGCCTTTCGACGCTTTCGGCGAGCGTAAAGATCGTGCCCGCTGTCTTCGGTGCTGTGCAAGAAGTTACGAGACGGAAGAAACATCAAAACACAAGCGTTTTGGGCTCCGGGCCGGGCCGCCGGGCCACTCTGGACCAGAGGCGTCGTGTGTGCGCAAGCCCTGGCGAGCGAGATCGTTTCCGAACGCTCTGAGGACGCCACCGCGCTTCGCCTCGCCAAACCTCGCCGACCGCGACCGGACCAACCGAACCCCGAGGCCGAAAGGCTCCGGCGCAGCCAGGAACGGCACCGAGGTAGGAGCTGCTCGTTCTGCGCTACCATGCAGTGCTCGGAGCTCTCGGCGTCGTTCGTGCTTGCGCCGAAGCCTTTAGGGACTCCCTCGGACGCGCAAGTCGTACTTCGCAAGGCTTGGACGGGGGCCGCCCTCACCGAGCAGCTCAGCTATATTCCGCTCACTTATGATGGCAATAAAAGCTCGCGTTTCTTCTTCAGGAGAAAACTGCGGGCGACCACACGGGACCGCTCTCCGCGCCGCTGACGAGGTTGGCCGCCGCCATGTTCTCAGCTGTTCACTCGCTCCTGCAGCGAGCGCCTTCCCATAATCCTCCCCGTTCCAAAATGCGATGCGACCTCCGTTTACATGGGCTGAATGAATGCGCATTCGCCGTCTCGATCCACCTGTCTAGCGACTTGAATGCGATGCGCTTCCTTAGCGCATTATGCCGTTTACATGACCGCATTGAATGCGACAACTGAATTCGATGCGACTAAGTCGCCTTCATGTAAACGCGGCTACTGGCGGTCGAAGTTTCGTTACGTACGGACGTGCAAAGCATGCAGCGCGTGAAAAAAGGATCGGCGGGTCACGGCTCCTGCCTACCGATTTTGGCGCTTGTATGATGCAACGTCCATTGCACCTGCTGACGTATAAAACCGACAACGAGCGAGCACTGCCGAGCAGCTTTCGGTTTTTTCCCCATTAATGACCCTGGAAATGTAAAACCGGTGCTGTACTAATTCTACAGAACTGGAAACGAGTCAGCTCAGCTTCCGTGCATTGTACCACCAGCAAGGAGGACTGCTTTGACGTCACGTTCAAGCCATGTATACCAGACTAGGCTACCCTATTGTAGGTCTCGTTACATATACAGGGTGAGACAAGGCAGGCTGGCCGCCGGCTCGGTAGCTTCGCTCTTTTTACCTAGTCGTTCTCATCACGACTTTGCGCAGCGTTGCTCACAGATGGTGCATTTTTTTTGTAAAATTTGCAAAGAACGAATTTACCTGAGAGGAAAAAGTAAAGAAAAGGCTTAGTCTCTATGGAAACGCAGCGACGCCACCGGTCTGCAAACAACACGGCGCCGTTTCGCACGGGGAGACAAGAGATGGCGCAAGCGGTCGCGACGCCAACGGCCGCCAACGAACGAGCATACGACGCCGAGAGCCGGCGTGTTTAGGCAGACAAGGAACTGCAGTTCCTTGTTGTTACCGCGCCTGCTTTTGTTCTGTCGACTGTCGCCGCCTGCGGAACGCGAGCCGCTTTTGAGTCGAAAGGATCGTCTGCTAAAGTGCCGGCTCTCGGCGCCGTATGCTCGTTCGTTGGCGGCGTTCGTTGCGCCATCTCTTGTCTCCGTGCGAAACGGCGCCGTGTTGTTTGAAGACCGGTGGCGTCGCTGCGTTTCCATAGGAGCTAAGCCTTTTTCTTTCTTTACTTTTTCCTCAGGTAAGTTCGTTCTTTGCAAATTTTACGAAAAAATGCACCATCTGTGGGCAACGCTGCACAAAGTCGTAGCGCGATAGGTTAAGAAACCGGAATTTTCCGGTCGATTTAAAGAGCCTGCCGTCTCCTTGCCACCCCGTGGATTAATATTTTTCCCACGGGAGCATTGGTTACACGTGCGAAGCACGTGCACCCTCTTTGTGATCGTAACACTTTTTGTTGTGGGCGATGATGATGATGGCTTGCGGCTACTTGAACTGGATCGGAATGGATTGATTTGTAACAAGCTTGAGTTGATCGAACTTTTTTTCATGTTTTATCCTAGTCGTAAATGCAAGTACAAGAAAGCGCGACTCGCGAGCGTGGAGCGGGTGCGTCCGACGAACCGGTGGCCATTCACCGGCTACGTCCGACGTATCTTTAGACTCCGGGTTCAGAGTACGTCCGACGTATCTTTAGACTCCGGGTTCCGGGTACGTCCGACGTATCTTTAGATTCTGGAATCGGGATGCGTCCCACGTAACTTTAGACACAGCGATATTTCAATATCCACACGCCGGCGAAACAAGCATACATCTTCGTACCGCCACCACATGCGGTGTCGGTGCTTGGAGGCATTGAAAAATAATTTTCTTGTCTTTAAATACGCACCAAGAACAATATCATTGTAAGAGATCCAGGAAGATGGGCATGATTGATAAGTTGATTGCATACACAGTGCCAAAGACGCTTACATTGGCGAGAAACGCCTTCAGTACAATGATGCTCCATGGCGATCTTGGTGCGACTTGTTTAGAACGTCCCGCTCGAAGCTTCGGAGATATGAAGGGGCCGAAAGGGTGATTGCGTTGGCAACGAACACCGACCAGCCAATCACCTTGCGAGGTTTTATGTTAGTTTTTTTTTCTGTGTCCGGCTAGCAGGCAGGGAAGGCAATGGCGCTATTTTTCCAGGATCCAGTGAATTTACGACTAACCAACGAGTGAATAAAGTAGAAAAACTAATATTTTGGCGCTTAACAAACACATAGACGCTTGGCAGCATCAGTGCATGGGAGCCGTCAAACCCGACCTTCAGTTTTTGTTTTCTTTTATTCCGTTTACTTCGCATCATCATTACAAGAGCAAATCAGGTTATTGCAATGCCATTTCAGATTCTAGTCCTCCCCAGCATTGGCCCTCATTAGCGGCAAGATTCTTTGGTGGCACCCTCGTATGGTTCCCTCTCGTGACGTCATTACCCGTGCCAACAAACATGTTCGATCGTGCTTGTAATTAAAATGGTGGAAGCTTGAAATCATTGAGCTCATCAAAGCAACACTGTGAACACCGTCAAAATGCAAGTTCTTAGATTCCTCTTATTTCCATCGAGGAGAAATTCTGCCAATCTTGTCAAACCGACCACAGCGACGCTTTGGATTGCGTACGTCGCCAATATACACGAACTCAGCTCCGTTACGTCACGGCGCAGTGGTGGCGCGTCGGGCGCACTTCCGGTCTGGGGCTGTGGGCGGAAGGTACCATGCGGGACGTGCATTCCTGCGTTGTTCTTGAAGAAACCAGACAAAAAACCTGCCTTTTCGTCAAAACGCCGCGTCGAGGACTGTGCCAAAAGAGTCGGGAAAGGTTTGAAGGTCAGTTTTCATGGTTTCCTGCCTGCTCGGTTCGTCCGAGCACGTGGATAGGGGCCATAAAAAAAGAATAGAATGGACAGCAGACGACCGTCGGACCACAATTAGCTTGGTGCGGGAAGTACTTTGGGTTGAATTCACGGATACTTGTTGTCGTCAGATTTATTTATTTTGTTCCTACATGAACGCGGGAAAACCGCAAAGTTGTACAGACCACCTGCAGACTACGTTCAGTGCGTAAATATGTTCGAACGGCCGCCTGATCGTTCGAACTGTCGTCTGCTCTCAAACGTTTCTACTTCTTGTCGTCTGCTCGTTCAAACGACCGCGGCCCGTAGACCAAACGTCCGGTCATTGCGATAAGAAGTAAGTGGAGGACTCAAAAGACTTTTTTAAGTTTAAAGGTCGGTTGGCATAAATCGGAGAGCAGTCGTCGGCACTTGCGCAGGAATTGCGGTGACGTCAGAACGACGCCGAGTTCCGATTGGCTTTGATCGAAAGGATAGTGGGTAGACCTGATTGCTAGATGCCTTGAGGTCTACCCACTATTTTCTTTTTCAATGAGCCAATAAGAGCTCGACGTTTTGAAATCATCGCAACCACTGCGAAAGAAGCAGACGACTTGCTCCCCGCATAGGCTCAGTATATGCAGTAGATACAAACAGATGTTGATAGTTGTTACCAGTGGCCATTACCGACTTGTTATGCCTGATTCATTTGGTCCGATTCTGCTTGCGATTTTCAGTATCGGCGTCGACCATCTCAGCTACGGCTCACGTTTTCGCAGCCCGAGCGACGTCATGACTGAAAATAGCGAACAGAATCCCATCATGCAAATCAGGCTTTAGCGTCCATTCTGCGGCGTCCACGCGGAATGAATCGCCGGATGTCACATTATTCACGCGAAGTTTTGCGGTGTAACGAGCCTCGGTAATTTCGCTGAGGCCGCTACAGTAGCCAGGAAGACGTAGAATCAACCATTCCGACGCGAAAAAGAGCACGGGGACTCACTCTGACGCCGACAACATCGCACTTCAATGGTTTGTTTATGGGCGACGGCGAGCTTTTTGCCCACATTCCATCACGCATGCGCGGCGCCGGTGGTGTCTGCTAGGGGCGCTCCGGTTTGTTTGTAAACATGAGTTGGTCTATAGGCTCGTAAACTCCCGTTTCAGATGCTCGGTAGTTTGTAAGAGAAGAGGTCAGCAATGGCAGCTGTAATATGGCGCGATTGTGTAAAGATTGTATGTTGCTTGTGTCACAAATATTGTGTAAGGTGAATTCAAATATACAGTTTTTTTACAAATCATTAAATGTGGGTTGTTTGATGCCAAGACCAAATAGATATCATTCAAGCATATATATGCGATTTCACGGTTTTAAGGTGCAACCCCACCGTGGAGGCCGGTTTGCTTATTTTTGACGCTTTATAACTTTTTATCTATCCACTCTGCAGTCACAACGTTTATGTCAAATGGAAGAACTGCTTTGTGACTATATTTTAATGTCTCGATATTGCGTTTATTCTTATTTGTTAGTTTAATATTTAGCTTTTAATAGACCTCAGTTCCTGATATTGAACCTATATTTTCTCGACTTATAACATCCCTATGTCCACGATAATTTACGTGAACGGTCTGTTGAATGTAGTGAATTAAAAAAAGTAAGCAATGAACTGTACAAATAATGTACATATTTAAATACAAAATAAAGTTTAAAATAATGTTATTTCCTCGTGCATAAAAGAAAAACGGAATCACGTCAAGTAACAAAAATAACGAGACATTAAATTACGAAGTATCTTTTAATATTACATTTTCTAGAAACTGCATATCGATAGATTGCACGTGAGGTTCAGTATCCAATGACAAACTTTTCCCATTGAGTTACGGCAAGTTGCAGTTTTCTAATATCAAATACAGATGGCGGCACGTGTTCAAGAATAGCTTGATTTGCATTTGTCACCATGTGCCACTTGGAACGCCACGTGAGAGACAGAAATGTCACCAAATGTGCGGGTGTCAGATGCCTGGATGCCCGCAGTGAGCGAGCCAGAGATGTAAAAACAACAAGCGCGAGGCTGCGAATGGAGCACAGCTGCGTTTGCGTGGGTTTCATTGTGTATCGGTATGCCGAAATGAAATTGACGCCGTGAAAGAGATTCCGGCGGTTGCGATTCCATCCATGTTTGCAAATTCAATTGTTTTGCTTTTATCAATTGCAGAAATTATTTTCGCAATCACACTGTAGCTTGTCGGAATGGTGCGACAATATACAGGGTGTTTCACGAAAGGTGGACAAATTCGATATTGCGAAAACTACGCGTCGCAACAAAAAAAGGCTTGTGTCGTTTTGGTCCTGGGCCCGGGGCCTATTTAGGAAAATTATTAAAGTCCGGGATAATTAGATTGTTAATTGTTTTGCGTAATTAACTTTTTTAATATTGTGTTGAAGGGCATAGTTTCAATTACAAAATTGCTCAGCATCATCGAAAAACACTAAATTAACGCAACTGCAGAACGATAGAAGACACGCGCAGCATTTTACGGCTTTCTGAAAAACCGCACAAATTCGACGGGTTTTTAAGTTTCAGTTTGCTATCGGAGCGCATCTCGGCCCCGACGGCAACGCGCCCCGTGAAGAAATAGTGCAACCAGCTTCTGCTGCGTCGCACGATGACGAGGCAGCAGAGGTTGGTTGCACTATTTCTCCGCGGGGCGTGGTGCCACTGGGGCTGAGATGCACTCCGATAGCGAACCGAAACTTAAAAACCCGTCGAATTTAGTGCGGTTTTTCAGAAAGCCGTCAAATGCTGCGCGTGCCTTCTATTGTTCTGCAATTCGTTGATAATGCTGGACAATTTTCAATTAACTCTGCCAAACACAATATTAAGTTAATTACGCAAAGACAATTAACACTCTAGTTACCCCGGACTTTAATAATTTTCCTAAATAGGCCCCGAGCTCAAAACCAAAACGACACAGGACTTTTTTATTTTTTTTTTGGTTGCGACGCGCAGTTTTTGCAATATCGAATTTGTCCACCTTTCGTGAACCACCCTGTATATATATATTTTTTTCATACCCATCTGGGTGGCTTTTAACCTGAAATAATATATAAAAAAATATCAGAGTCTCTGAGACAAAGCGCTGGCCTACGGGACTGCATGGTGCCCTTTCATGAACCACCCTATATATATTTTTTTTCATACCCATCTTTTAACCGGAAATAATATATAAAAATATATCAGCGTCTCTGAGGCAAAGCGCTGGCCTGCAGGTCCCCATTTGTGGGTTTAATCACGTCCGAGGTGCTCGCGATCTGATGGAGGCCTATTACTGAGAAGGCGCCCTGCAATCGAGATGTCGGTTGCACGACAATAAGTTTCCAGTTGGTCAAGGAATTAACACGCAGCTTTTTTGCTGGGGCAATATTCCCATCGTTGGTTTGACCCTGAGATCTGAATATTCGACTTGGCTGTACCTTAGATCAGGGCGCAGCCAACACTACGGGCCGATGATGCCAATCAAGCAGCGCCAAGGTTGGACGGTCATGCATTCCTTCTTTTTTGTGTTTGTGCGATCATCGACTAAACCAAATGTAGTGAATACGCCGCGACATTGCGTTTTTGTGTGTGTTTTGACATGTTTTGGTCTTTATATGTTTGATTGCGGTCTTACTTATAATAAAACGGAGCATAGTTGTTGAACTCCTGAAAAAATATTGTATATTAAAAAATATATTTTAATGCGAATGAAAAAAAAAACACGGAAATTGGAGTAGTTGTAACAATAATCTTTTTATGTGTTTGATCGTCAAATACCTCGATACTCACAGCGACGCTAAAGGCCCTGTCACACTCTTGCAACCGAGTACGACCGAGAGAGACGGAGTTGCTAAAACCTTTTAAAATTTCTTAGGACGAGAGAACACACTGGCACGCTGGTGCCATCTATGCGGTGACCCTAGAACTGCATTTCACAAGAGCGGAAGGTTTTGCGGTATTTCCGAGGTAAACTGTGCGCTAATACCTATAAGAAAGGCTCGTTTATAACGTTGACAAAAGTTTTTCGAGCCAAGAAAGAAAGGATAATGCGCGAGAGAAAGAGAGAATATGCCGGACCGCCAAGTTTACACTGCTACCCTATAGATGGCGCAAGTGTGTCCGTCTCGTTTGTAAAAGGTTTCAAGGGACCCAGTTTTAAAGGCCGGATACCAAACCCGATATTCTGCAAGGCTTTCCTCCTCTCACGTCTTCGAGCAAGGGGCGAGGGAAGCGAAGGAGAGAAAGAGGGGACTAAAAAGTCGTGCATCAGTCCGCGCGCGCCGTCCGGATTTGGGGCGGGGGGGGGGGGGGGCTTATTGTGGGAGCTCGTGAATGGAGATAAGCCAGCAAAGAGGGTGCCCCCTCAAAGGACGCGTCACACTCTGCGCCGGAGGATTAGCGAGGAAACGCTCTAGGACCAGGAAACGAGTTCCGCGTTTGTTTCTAGCACTGCACGACGTCTTCGCCTGGAGAATCCACTCTACCATCGACAAGCTCCTGGGAAAGTGAGTGGCAAAACATATTTTTTCCTGTTGCGAGCTAGATAAATATATATATATATATATATATATATATATATATATATATATATATATATATATATATATATATATCGAATTGATGGCGTTCGAAAATTCTAAAACTAGCGGGGAGCGCGCCCCTAAACGCGCAAAAAATAGAAAAATAAAAAAAATGCCTACATTGTATTATTTTGTATACATCAATGTCTGTTTTTATTTCGAAAAACAAACATTTGTTCCGCGGGAACGGCTGTTACTTGTCCTCAGTCTTCGCCTATAAATTTGAACTACCATATGAATTCTCATGAACACTGTATCTTTCTTCTCTTTGTAGGACGATCGACATCAGGAGATCATCAACCGGTTGCATCGTTTGTGCAATGTGTAGTGATTGCTTTTGCGATCCTTGTATTGTGCGTCAAGGCCACGTAAAGATCGGCGCCGGCCAGAAGGCATCATCAAAGAATCGCGGGCTACGAAAAATCTACTACAAGATGTTCTGGGCATGTCTTGCCAATCTTGGAGTATGGCGGGACCCCAGATATTTATCAAGAAAGAGGAATGCTGGGCATGGTGTCTACACAAAACGCGAATTGATGCCGGCATGCGTTGTTGATCACGTCCGGGCATTGTACCCAAACCCTGTTGGTGTGCCCTACATGGGGCACACTTGGGAATAAACACCGAGCTGTCGGCTCTTCATGTATGTTGTTATTTGTTTTTTTATAAAGACATTCTCGAAAACCATTATCTCCTGCACATACTGCATCAAGCCATTCGGATATATGCAGACCCGTGAGCTTATCTGTACTGCCAACCGCGTGGCAAAAACAACTATCACCTGGAATGGCGGGAAAACATATTCGTACATGAAGTAACTAAATTTAATTTATTTTTCTCAAGGACGTCCTTACTGATGTATTACATTAACGAGGGTTTTTACAATGTAAATTCAAATCAACTTAAAACAGGAAAAAAAAACCACACTGACTAATTCAAAACAGGAATAAACAAATATTTGGCCGCAAGCATGGACAAATTGCAATATCATTGACGATTCAAAAGCAGTTCTTCAAATTTTATTTTGAAGAATTCCGCGTCGTGGTCAGTTACCAGTCTGGGAGTGGCGATAAGGCTAGCTTGGCGCGCCATTATTCAAATTTACATTATTTGTACATGGTTGTGTGAGACACTTGTCACCATATCTTCGATCTTTCAGCCTTCCGAGGGGCATGGCAGGAACTTTGGGGCTGGAAGAATAAAAGTAAACGCATGAAATTATGCACACGTGCGCGACGTTAGCAGTAATTTGTAAAATTTCAATATGTAGCTAAAATAGAAGTACATTTTATAATACATTTTTAAAATATGGCACGACCTCTATTGTTGAGGACGTTTTCGCGGACGTAATTGCGTCCACAATATTGTTATGAGCTGCTAGACGGGGATGCGCTGTAATGACAACCGCATGCCATTTCAGCCCTAAGATTTAGGTTGTCGATTACTACACTCTAAGAGAAAAAGATGGTCTCAAAGGACTAACGGCAGCATTTGGACCTCTCAACTCCCATTTGCTCCCCGAAGAGACCATCTGGTTCGAGCTGCGTACCGTGCGCAAACGCTGAGGACTAACTGCACTCGACCGGGACTAACAGAGGGGCGCGGGGAGCAAAAGCAGCGAGAGGCGCGCGGGAGCAACAGTGCGGGAGCAAAAGACGCGCGGACAAGATGGCGGCGTCTGCTGCATCGCCGATGGCCAGCGTTAGCGACGCACTTACTGTTTCGGAACGCAGGGGGAGGTATCCACAGACAATCGTAGCATCAAAAATTGCAGGAGGGGCCATGTTTAAGGTTTGGAGCTCACTTTATAACGATCGTAGCCTCTGTTCCAGCACGTCGTGGAAGTCAGCGCTGACTCGAGCGCCGCCATTGTTGATGCACTGGCCATGCGGCTTTTGACCGTTGTCCTGGCGTCCTTCCCCTTGCATGCTTCGAAACGTGCTTTGAAAGCGTTTATATTTTTCTTTTTGGTTAAACTGGGATGAAAATAGCCGCATAGAACGTTTTAAAAACGTTTTCAAAGACAGAAAAAAGGTTCATTCTGTGTTCATTTTTCATTTTGTATTCTACTTGTTTTGGTTGTTTTTTTTCGCAAGAGACGATGTGGTGTCCACGGAGACGCGCATGCGCATAGTGGGGAAGCTATGTGGGGAAGCGAGAACATGGCTCCTGGGAGCCTATGGGGACGCTGTTTTATAGACAGTCACAAATAATTACTGTGTGTACCGTTACTTCTTAGTAAGAGATGAACTCCTTGGAAAGTTTAGCAACAATATTGGAGAACAATATTAGTGCGAAAGCAGCACCGTATTTGTAACATCGCTCACGGTTGACATGGTCACTGACAAAACGACTCCTTTCATTTGATCAGTATAAAAGGCGCATGGGTAGCTTTCGGTGTTGGCGACTGAATTAGCGTGGGACAATAAAGAAAACAAAATTCAATTAGTGCGTCATTGTGTGTGTGCTATGCGTGTGTCATCTGTGTTTCTAACTCCTTGTCTATGCTAAAATGTATAATACATGTGCAACAAAAAGTGTGGAAATGAGATATAAGCGTTGTGCATATGGGAATGTGATGAGTGTCAAAAGATCTAAAACAGCGATGACTTTTTTTTCCAATTTTGAATTGGACGTTGACTAGCGCCACCTAGGTGTGTGAGGGCGCAATTTAGTAATAAATGAGGCAAGGGCGCAACATTTAGTCCCAGTGGCCTAAATGCAAGGGTGCAAAAGTTGGTCCTGGAGGTTCAACTTTGAGGGACCAACAGTAGGGGAGCAAAAGTTGCTCCCGTTACAGTTGCTCCCCTAGGGAGCAATGGTTGTGTCAGCGTATATGCTCCCTTGAGGGAGCAAGTCACGCTCCCTTTTTTCTTAGAGTGTAAGAAACAACTGCCGGCGACCGTTACCTGGAATTCACGAATCGTCCTCGGAGATGGACTGGTCAATCACTTGGCTTGTCTCGTTCATGGCTGCAGTATCCAACACCAGACGCCGGATATCTTGAACGAAACTAATTTAACAATAAACAGATATTAAGAAAGTGTATATCCAGACATAGCATGACTTTCATCGATTCGTTACATTTTTTAAGTGAGTAATACGTGGAAATTTTTCCTATTTTTCGATTTGTTATTTTATTTTATTGGAAGGGAATGAAACACTAAGGGACACATAGACGATATTGAACCGAGCAGTATTTAGATCAGAAGCAGCACAATTTGAAAAATAGACAATGTCATTGAATTTTGTTATCATGTGCACAATGGAGGCCAGCACCAGATGTTGAGAGCAGGCACTGACGACGTCGCATTAATGTATTTTGCGTGCAAAAACAGTATAGTTTTGCACGCGCGTTGTTCGCATTTTGCTTGTTTTTCCCACAGTCAGTAAGCACGTGCGCGACTGTGGGAGTGCCATTCACTCCCAGCATTCTTTTTGGCACTTTAGTTACAATGTCAATGATACATTTTGGACTTCGGTTATTATACAGTGATGCACGTGTTTTGAAGAATTGGCCCTTTGAAAAATTATGAAAGCATCAGGAGCAATCTGGGACATAGGGCACTCACACTGCGTCGCGTATGGTCGTCTGCAGCAGTACATCTTCGGATCTAAACACAAAATAGCTTCGTGGTTTTAGTCAGTATTTACTCTAAATCTTTCATAAAGGAAAGGCCAGCCTACTCCTTGGTGCTTGGGAATTACGCGGATGGTCTATTGTCGCCCACAAGTCGCAGGCATGTAACAACGGTAGATTTAAATAAGGTGGCAGTAAGAGAATGATTCAATTACCTGTACGTCTTCTTTGTGTAATTCTTCTTTCCGCCTTGCCGATCGGGGTGACGGGAGTCTTCGATGCAGTAAGTCGACGTGTGATGCCGACCGACATGCTCGTTCCAGTCTAGCAGGGCAAGACTTTGCCTGAGGTTGTATGTGTCATCCAGATAGTGCACCCTCTTGTCCAAATAAATCAGCATGCTGTTGTTGAATGACTCAACATGGTATGTGTCCTTTGCTTTGACATAGTCTTCAGCATTTTTGAATATCGTAGTCGATCTCACGAAAGAAAATAAAAGCTCTTCCGCAAACGGATCTTGAATTAGCAGCGCGGTGGGTACATACCCTTCCATCTTGCAGGGGGAGTCTTCATCGCACTGTTCATGTCGTCCACAAAAATGATGGACGCAGTTCATCAGCGTGTTCCGCAACTTGGTGGCACTGCCATTGCAGGTTGACATTGCGAAGTAGGCGTGGTTGCGTACCAGCTTGCATTTGTCCGATAGCTCGGCATGCCACGTCTTTCCTTCATTTTTTTTCGTGCCGAACGCTATCATTTTCATTCCTTTTAGGGTTGCCTTGGCGGCATGCCATCTATCATTAGAGTTGGTTGTCCCGTTTTTTTCTCTTATAATTTTGTTGACGGTGGTGTTACGATCGTGAGCATGGTCCCCAACGGATATGTTCCTGTTGGAGAAATATTCGTAGAGCCGTTTTGTGCCAACCGCTTCGTGTTTCTGGGACGACGGCTCTTCTTTTTTGTGACATGGACGATTCCTACCACTTTGTGACTTTTTTGTCCCAAAGCAACGACGTCGGTGTGGTAGGAATTTTTTCTGCAGGCGTGCCTGGCGTCTGTTTCGATGTTCATGGACGTCACTGATTCTTCCCGCTGTTCTGTTGACCGAGCTTCAGTTTGCTGAGCTTCTGCCACTGAGCTCATCTTCAGGATGGCCACTGCTGCTCCAATCTGCGGATTCAGCTTTTCTAGTGAGCGACGTGAATAAGGAGCCCACTGAAGTTGCAAAACTTCTCAAATTGCGTCTTCAGCATCCCGCTGCACACGAATGCCACAGCCACAGAGCAGTCAACAACACGGAGAAGTCCGACTGTAGAGCTCGTATCCAAAATAAGAGAATGATTGGGACACTGGAATTGGAGACGAGCAGCAAATCCCAAACTTCTCACCTTGACAAGCTGAACGTCTTCTGGACATCTCCGTGAATGGTCCTGAACAGCGCTCATCATCTTGGAAACCGCAAGCTTGTCGCACAGTAGAAGTGATGCTTCTTCACTTGTTTCGTTCTCGACCATTGCCGCGGTCTTCTGTTGGTACTGGTGTCCTTTTCCTTGAACCATCTCCAGTGCTCTAGCGATAATGGTTGCCAAGGGATCGCCTTTGAATGTGCACTTCGCGTTGTTCAACAGATCATTAAATTTGATCATTTCCTCTTCACAACGAAAAGTCAAATTGAGTGTGCGACGAAAGCTACTCCTCTCGCAAACGTATTCCTTTTCAGTACCGTCACTCAGGCGTTTTCTTGACACAAAAGGCGGAGACGTTGATGCTCGGTCCATATTGACAAATGCCATTTTGAAAGACTGAAAAAATTCGCCACTCTACCACTCTCGTAAATTTCAACGACAAAAAAAAAAACACGAAAACCAAGAATAATAAAGACGTCACACACAAAAAAAAATATCTCCAAGTAATTCCAGTGCATGGAATGCTGCCTAAAAACCTGCACTAGTCAAGGGCATTGCAACGCACGGACTCAAGGTCGCTTGTCAATCATGTTGGGGTGTCTCTTTTGTAAACTAACCCCCCCCCCCTTTTTTTTTTCTCGTTGGAGTCTATGGCATAGCCGCCGCGGGCTTAGCCAACACCGGCTTAGCGGAGCAGGGCTGGAGGACAGAGGGGTAGAAAGGGTGAAAGGAAGAAACAGGCAATGGTGGAAAGGGTAGAAAGAGGAAGAGGAGGAAACGAGGGAAAAGTGGAAAGCGCGAAGTGGTCTCCGGTCTTTCGCAGCAGTGTGAACGGGCCTTAATTCTTCACCTTGATAAGAAAAGAAAGCCCCGGCTGTTCTGAGACGTTCTCTATTTTGTTTTTATTGTTCATATTTTTATTGCGAACATTTGTTTTCTTTTCATGTTGTCACAAAACAAATTTCTCATTTGTACTATATATCAATTATGCGACTTT
Organism: Ixodes ricinus; assembly: GCA_037355805.1. NCBI lineage: Eukaryota > Metazoa > Arthropoda > Arachnida > Ixodida > Ixodidae > Ixodes > Ixodes ricinus. Next base: position 84,788 of record JAZHYW010042802.1, read on the forward strand.
ATTTAGTTTTATAGCCGCCTCAAAGAGAACGAGGCAAAGTGCTGGCCCACAGATCATTAGTTAGTTCTACTGATCCCCAGACGTACAGGGATTATGCTTAATAACTAAGCGTTGATCTGACAATTGTGGCTGTTACGTTCAAGGGTGGTATAAACTGGTAACATTCGTTTGCTGTCCTGATGGCTAGCTCCTGGTTAGTTCAGTTGATAGAGCGCTTCGCGACTCTTGGAGAGATCTGGGGTCGGTTCCTGGACCTGGCGTATATTTTCAGCGGTGACAAGTCGCATAGAAGGCGAGACCTCGTGCTCCATTTCAGGTATAAGTAAATTTATTCATTCCTATATCTATTCCACCTTGGGGATTTTCCCTAAATTAGTTTATGCACTTCATATCACAAATTATGTGCAGTGTTAGCAGGGGTACGGGAACGTTACGTGGTTCAGTTTAGTGCATAATCTTCTTGCTTGGCGGTTCCGATGAGGGCTGGTGCAAGCTCGGGCCTGAGCTTATCTTTAAGTTTCCCTGAGCGAAGTGAAGGGTTTCCACGCGCAGCGTGGAGTGTTTGTAAGCCCAGCATTAGGACTCGCGAGTTTGTTTTAGCCTATCGGAGCCTGCCTGAGTGTGTTCGCTTTAATTCCGGTATCCTCCCAGCGAACCAGATGAAGCTAGTAATTCAAACCAATCCACCTGGAAAATAGTACGTTGTCAACGAAATGTTGCAGTGGTATGTGTTCACAAAATAGTTTCCACAAAACACTCCAGTGTCGACGAAACGTGTGTCCATGAAACATGACAATGAAACGTGTGTCAATGAAAAGTTGTCCACGAAACGTGTTTGGACGAAACGATATGGAACCCTGCCAAGCAAACGCGTGTGTGCAGTGAAAGAGCTTTTCAAGGCAGCATGCTAGAGCTGTAGTTTCTGCTTCGCTCGCACTTGTGGTGAACAGAGCTGGCCTTCCTGCGTATGCGCTGTGCCGATCATTTTTGACGTGATCAGACTCGTTTATCTATATTGATTTGGATTATCGAACAAAAAAGTTAGGGCGCAAACAAGCTGGTGATGGTTTAACATTTTGGACAAAACCTTGAAGACTGGGGGGGGGGGGGGGGGGGGGGGGGGAAAGGGACAACACAACACAAAGTCTCAAGACGTTGTGTTGTGCTGTCCTCTCCCGGCGCATCGAGAAGCAAGTGAACGGCCAGGGATGTCGATTTCAGGAGAAAAGAAAAACACATCACTGTATCGAAGCGCCACCACGCACGATTTATTGCGTTCGTGCACAGTGTCTGGAAGGCGAACCCATCGCCATCTGTTGGTTCAGAATGACACTAACCAATAATGGGGTTGCACCTAAAGCATGCAGTGCTTTAAACGCTACCCCCCCCCCCCCCACACACACACACACATTTTTTTCCGTCCGTCCGTCTCCATACGTGCATTTCCCTGCCAAATTTGTGTACAAGTCACATGAGCCGTACACAAATTGTGTTTCCCCGCTAAATATTTTATTTTTTAATTTTTATTTGTTGCAGACTCATGTTAGAGTCCAGAAACCAGATACCAGAAACCTTGATGTCACGTGACCTTGACTCATGGGACCTTGCAGACCAAATCAGATTTTCACGCCAAATTTAGCGGGAAAATGAGTGTCACGTGAAGGACGTCACGTGACTTATTCACTCAATTATGTTTCCACGCTAAATTTTGTGGAGACTGGAAAGTATCAAGAGAGGATACGAAAAAAATAGGCGGAAACATCTTTCGCTTTTTTTCTTGCTACAATGTTTTCATACATGTGAACCCAAGGTGAACTTTTTTTATTTGCCGAATCATTACAGCAATTATATTTTTAGTAACTAAGAAAAACTCAAGCTGATTTTTGTTCGAGTATTGCCTGGTTTACATCACAAATAGGAAGGTATTAAATAAAGCTGTACTTCGCAATATAAATAATATGACAGACTGTTTTCCGACCGTCTAACTATTCGCACTGTTTTTGTTTTTTTTCTAGAGCATTGAATAATTATTTTGTTATGTCAAAAGAAAGCCTCTAGAGAAAATAATTTCACTTCATTTTAGAAAAAGAAATTAAACGGACAATGTCATGATTTTTCACTACATAGTGACCAAGTTCATAAAACCAACAGAAAATGCGTTTTAGTTTTAGTCCTTTCCTTTAAAAAATATACTAAAAACCGAAGTTTACTTCTTTCCTCCCCTCAACCGCGAATTAAGAAATCACGTGGTCGTATCATAGCAATTCACCAGAACCGGAATGTCCGTTTTCCTTGCAATAGCCCTCTTGCCGACGTGGTCGGCATAATACGACATAGCAGGCGCTCACTGCGATGGTTTGCAGTGGGAATAATTTTGCTTTTATTGACGAAACAAGAGCAATGTCGAACTGTCAGCTTTGCAGATGCTTCAAGCCTCCACCGCGTTTTCTTCCACACTATCGAACTTGTCATTCGAGTGTTGCGGTACTCGGATCCCTATACGTGATCTGGATTCGGCTGACGTGTTAGGGCACTGCGGATGTATCACATCGCAATTCCAGAAAGTTTTGGAAGAAAAACTGGTTAGAAACATTTCGTTTTTTTCTACTTTCCAAACTTCAAACGAAGATGAGGTTTTTGTTTTTCTACACTTTTGCACTTTTCTTGTCTGATCCATTAAACTATTTGCAGTGAGGAAAAAATGGAGTACAAAATCCTTTTAAATATATTTGATTTACTTTTATGTTTTCTAAATAATTATATTATTTATTCTCCTGATTCAGCGGCGTTGCGTGAAAATACTCTTAGGTAACAAAAACGTTAGTGCCAGTATTCTTGTGTAAAGTGAGGAAAATGTCTACCCATTACCGTTGCGCGATTCCTTTAAAAGAAGTGAAAGGCGGGGCTCGCAGACTCAGGAGCAAGCTGTATTTAGGGGCAACAACGCTTGAGCAATAACTTTGATAGAGCTTTCATTCCCAAAACGCCTGTTTTGCTCACGCGCGCGCGCCCGCACGCCGCTTGGTGGTGTGTCTTCAAAAAAAATTCCTATAGGTGACGCAAGCCCCACCCGGTTTGAAAGGGCAAGCCGTAAGCCTTTATCCATCCATCCATCGGTTCATCGACCTCCTAGTGCGGAGTAGTCTGACGTCATTAAAACAGGCACTATAGGGTTGTCGGCACGTTTATTTCGCGAACTTGGCTTTTAACATATACCTACCTGATCTTTTTACTCCAATGAGTATTTCTACGTTGGCAGCGGCTAATTATTTAGTGCGTTACGCAGTTTTTCCGCACACAAGAAAGCACCGAGGATATACTTCAAAACGCGATTATTTTTTTGTAGATCTGAAGAACTCTTATATTTTAGAGCTCGGCTCTTAGGCGCCCGTTTCCATGATAAGTCGCCGTCAGCGTTGGCGTTACCGCGGGCGTCGAATTATGGGAGGTTTCCCCGCTAAAGTTACCGGGAATATTTTTGGCTAAATTTAGAGGGGGAATTTTCCCGCTAATTTTTTCAGAGAAATGTTTCCGCTAAATTTAGCGGGGAAATTGGTTCGCCAGTTTTAGCGGGTGAGGTTTCTTCGCTAGATTTAGCGGGAAAATTGACGTCACGTAACCTCAACACTAATTCAGTTTCACCTCTAAATTTAGCGGGGAAAATGACGCCACGACTTCGTGTCATGTCGCCCATGAACAAATTCAGCGGCAGAAGGAGAGGAGGAGGAATGGAGGAGGGGAGGAGGAAGAGGAGGAGTAGAATGGGAGGGGAGGAGGGGAGGGTACTGAGGAGGAGAGGAGGAGGAGGGGAGAGTATGGAGGAGGAGGAGGGGCATACGCTCCTCCGTACCCTCCCTCCTCCTTCTCAAGAGTTGCGCTCTAGTTTCCGGATTACAGAGATTTGTAAACGTCTTTCATTTTTTAATCTTTTGGTTCATACGCTTTAAGGCAAAAGCATAGACATCGCGTTTCGCCACGATAGCCGAAATACTCCTGTTTCAAAGTCGAACAAGCTAATAAATATAGTTCTTTTTCTTATTTCGTAAGGGTGATGAAGCTGTAAATAGCATGGAAGTCACCGTCCGTTGCAACACTAGGTTTTGAAGTAATTTTTATAGTTTGAAGTTTTATTACTGAGCTCTCCAAATGGCCATCTTATGAACAGAATTATATTTGCCCCAATCAGTCATATTTTCTAAAAGGCAAGCTTTATAGCTGCACCCAACCTCACGAGCCTCACAAGCGCGAGTGATGCAACAATCTTTAAAAGAATGGCAACCAGTACCAGGGGCCGAACCCCTGTCACCTCTGGCCTGGTGGCCGAGTATACTGCTGACTGAGCTACGGACCCAACACGCAGGAACGGGAAGAGCAGACGAAGAGGGTGTGAGAAAGCGCGCGGTTTGGGAGAGGGATAGAAAGGGCAAGAAAAGAGAGGAGCAGAAACAGGTGGTGTAGAAGGAGCGCGCGGAACGGGGAGGAGTGGAGAGGGCACGAGAGCGCGCTTCCCTCTCTTGGCGACTGATAATTCAACGCAAAGGCTTTGCATCCGGGTGGTGCTGAAGGGAAGCCCACGCAGCGTCACAAAGAGACAATGGTGTGACAGTCTGTTTCCATGCACAACCCTGCCCTAGGCACCACCTGAACTAAGAGCGCCACCCGCACCAGGCACTGAAAGACTAAGGTTCATTCTGCCCTATAGGCACTACCCGAAACAAGAACACCACCCACCCTATGAGGCTACCGCATTTAATCGCGTTTGGCAGAATTACCAAACGTACGTCCAATATTTTCTGAGGAAAAAGAAGAGCTAAAAACAAAGCGCCCCTGTACGTCAATCCCGCATAAGTATGACTTCTTTTATTTTCTCGTAATCGTCTGATAACCGACTCCAATGAAGCAACACTTGATACTGTTATGATGCCCTCTCCCCCTTTTCATGAAGCAAGGATGCACAATCCCCGGCAAACCGCGCTTCAGTACGACTTCAACGAAAGGATCTTGTATACTCTTAGTACTCATTTATTCTGTGTTAAAAAAGTGGAAAAAAAGATCGTCGGAAAGTTGAAAAAATTTAAATAACGCCCACATTTTAATGAAAGAGGGTCCCACATTTTGATTATTGCAACTGGAAACCCTCTGTGTGGGATTTCTGGATTGTATATTACATTTTTAGGCTTTGAGAAAAACAGAATTCACAGTTCAATAACATTACTCGGCACAGCAACTCGTTTTGCAAATGCTGTTTCTACTCTTGTGGAGTTCGTTTTTTTAAATGAAAAAAAAAGCATTTCAAATAAAGCACAAAATCTTGCAGGACATGAGTATGATCATTTTAGGCCACGTCGATCGACTCATAAAACGTCGGCACTTTTAGTAGAAACTTAGCGTTCTTGTTATGTCACAAATGCCGGAAGTTGGTGCAATTACTAATACCACTATTTTTTGGTGTAGGCAACATTAAAGGGGCGATGCAACGATTTCTGTACTTTGCGCGTATACCGCTTAGAACAAATCCCTGACGTTAATGACCTAGGAAACATAGCATTCGTTTTTTACCACACGCTATAAAAGTTGCGAAAAAAAAGTAATGATAAACTAGCAGCGGTCAGCCCCTCAACTTGCAGCCAGATCAAGCACGGCCACGTGATGTTGAGCGGATTATATGCCGCAAATGATGAGGATAGCAACGCTCTTGGGTTGGCAAAGCACAAAACACACGCTGAGTTCCAGACATTGTTATGGTTCGGATATTGTCATCATTGCCGCGATTCGATACGGGCCACTACCCTAATACTTCGAACCATTGATTATCACGAGCCAAAACCAAGTGCTCACGCAGTGCTAGGGTTCAATTTACGAGCCGCATTCAAATATCGTTACCGGGGTGTACTGCGAACCCCCGCTACGTGAGTAAGTTTCGGAAAAAACAGATTGAAAACCAACGAAACAACAAAAAAAACGATCGCTTTTGGCTTTGAAATAACATGGACGCAAAGGAGTTTCTTGGTCAGTGGCGTTGCGTGCGAGGCTCTTTCCGGCGTGAGTTGAAATGTGGTGGCGGCCAGTGTGAAAGTAGCCACCAACCACTTTTGTTTCTGAACTAGACGGCTGCTTCCGCAGTATTTGGCAAATCAAATATACCCTCTATCTTCTGGAAATGGCGACTTATAGCGCTGTCAGACTTAATTAACTCTTACGAGAAAATGATGATGAGTAAAAAATTAAGACATATACTGAACCGGAAGTGCGTCGCTGCTACTCAATATATGGCGTCACTGAGTTTGCTACAAAACAAAACAAAAAAGGGGCGAATACTTTGGCGCGGCTAGTGCCAGTAAGCTCGGGTAAAGTGAGACACATTCCAAGCGAATATCGCTGCACGGCCCCTTTAGATTGGGTGCCCAACAATTAAGGCGCGTGTTGTTTAAGAACCTGCAGGCTCCGATGGACAAACGAGGGAGGGAAGAACGGAGCACGCTGTCTGTGACTTCCTATTTTAACACCACCGTTATTTATTTTTTTTAAATCGCTTAAAAGGCTGCTTGCCCGTGGTGGTAGTTGTTTATTGCACCTGTCATTTGCGGGGGAGACAGAGCGCACCGAGCGCGTGTTCGCTCTTGGCGCGACGTGTGCCTGGCGCCAGACCACGTTTCCGCCGCGGCCTAATGCGTTGCGCTTGCCTGAAACCTGGACCTAAACATAGCTCTGTCTCAGACTGAGCTCCGGGATTCAGTACGAGAGTTGTTGAAACGGAGAGTACTAGACGGTCACAACATACAAATCGCGGCGGGGGGGGGGGGGGGCATTATCTGAAGGTGACATATGTCAACACGCCGCAGCAGAGAAAATAACAGCCAGTTTTAGAATCGCGCACGCTAAAACTTAGCGTACGCAAATAATGGTGTCGGGCGCATGCGCCGAATGCTAACGACGTTCTTCGCTTTGCCTGCGCTATTCTAGCGTACGCTATTTTTCGCAAATTGCGTGCGTACGCAAGCAGTCTTTGCACACCTGCATGTCCGCTTGACATTTTTAATTTGTATTTTTGTTTGATGTACACACAAATGAATCGCACGAAACTGAACTTTCCGTCTCGAACGCGCGTTTTCACTGCAAGAAAAAAAAATGCTTTAACATTGCTCGATGGCCCTGCTCCCACCGTGGGCGGCAATAGTTGCCAACTTTGCGGTTCTGTGAAAGGCAGGCAAAGAGTAGTACGCTAAAAATGTTTCCTGTTTCGTGTAACGCACCAAAGTTCAAGGCACCTGCATGCAATTATTATGTACTTTATGAATTAAAAAAAAATTCATAACTTTTGATTAGGTGAAACAAATGTACTAATTCTTAGGCCTTCTGCCTCAATGTGAATGGCGTTAACGAATTTGAAAACTGCTCATGATATAAATCAGGGCATCTAAATTCTTCCTGAAAAATATGAACGTCCGATAAAAAATATCATCAGAAAATAAAATATTTGGAAAAAAAAACCATTTTCCCATTTTCCAAAAATTACATATATGAAAAAAACCTAATAAAAAACCCGGTCTCGATTGTATTAAAACTCTGGGGTACCAGTCTTCTTTAGGCAAGACAAAAACTACGTACAAAACCATGTTGCGCCATGTGCTTGGTACAAAAGGTCTAACTCTAAGCGGTCCAAGTGGCGGTTGCGAAGCGTCTTGATTCCGGCGTTTTTCGCTCTACCCCGCTGCAGGTATGTTTTTTTATTTTTCTAGAAAAAAAAAACATTCTTTTTTGCCACGAATAAGAAATTTATATGTTGTAGCTTGCTGTAACAAAAAATATCTCAAGACTTTTTTATATTTTTTTTGCGTGTGTCTTTAGCATGCTTGATTCTAAAATTGGCTTTGCTTCGGGCAGTCATGAATGTTTACGCTCCATGAACGCGCTTAGACTTCGCATGTTTCGTTTATTACAACTGTAGAGAATAAAAGAACGACGCCTCGGGTGCAAAGGTATGGGGCTCTTTATTACGGTGGCGCTAAGAAGGTGGTTTACGTTTGCCACGCAGTATACGTGGTTCGCGGTCGCTCTCGCTGTCAGGGGATGGTAAGATATTTGAGTTCGCGTTTATTAAGGGGCAAACGTACACATCCATCTTGGCTCCGCCGTAACATAAGCGCCCGGCACCATTGTACCCGAGGCGTCGTGCCTTTATTCTCTACAGTTCTAATAAGCGAGACTCGAGCAGTCTTCAGCCTATTTCCGGCACCAACAGTTGTCCACGCGCTTCTTTCCTTACGTCTAAAAACGTAACAGCGACCTATATATGACAGCTCGTCAGCTCTTCTTCTTGAAGGAGATTTGGAGAATCCACTGAACTCTGAGCGCATCAAGCTGGATTACTGCGACAGTTCAGCTAGAACTCTTTTGAAATGCGCGGTGACAGAATTGGTGTAGGCGCGTCAGTGATGTCATCTGGACAGCTTTGTGTTTGAGCGTATATGCCCAAAAAAGGCACAAAGGCGGAGCTTCAGTGCACGTCAACTTTGACTCTGCCTGTTTCTTGGCCACTGGCGTTGGTCGTCAGCGGAGGATCTCCTCGGTCGCAACAGCATTGCGAAACCTTCGGGCTTCAGTTCGTTTGGCGGCGCATACGAAACAACGGGAGAAGTGACAGGCGTCACCGTTGTGCGCGCAATGCACGCAGCTTATAGCTCATCTAGAGTTTTTTTGCGCCGATTACGTCCGCGTTCACAAGAAGAAGATACCTACCAACAGAAATTTTCGCAGTGTCAAGCTCCTTGATGTTGAATCACTGTGGAAACTGCGTGCTACCAGGATCTGGTAATTCTTTCACGATTCAGACCAGGTCTGCCAGCACTGTCTTGAGCGCCTGAAGGCGCTGCTATCCTCATCTGCCGGCACACCTAATGAAACGAACGAGACATTTTTTTTAATAATTAGTAGAAGAGATTTCCTCGACAAATGAAACGTGGAATGTGTTTCTTTATTTTCTTGGCAGTTGGCTAGTTGTTGATAAGTATGTGGTTTGGAGCTCGCAAGGTCGTGGTTGTGTATAATATGAAAACCGATAGGAGGTGTTTCCATTAATTAATATTGTGACATTCTCCCACTGACGGACTCTTGTCTTGCCACGTATATTCGACTACTTTGCTGCGGTGAGTAACCGCCTTTCCTCTCCCACTTTTTTTATTTTACCTAAATTATATGACATAATGTTATTAGTATGCCCTTTATTAATTTTAATGTTTAGAAAATACGCGTCTGCCTTATGTGGGCATCACAAAAGAAATAGATGAAAATGTTCTTTTACTTGAGAGCATTTACTGGGCAGAATGTAGCAGACTCCCAGGACGATATCATAATTGTGATAATTTCTCCAGCGACGAGAAGTGTCTCTGGAAGGGTTATCGCTTGTAATAAAATTACGATAAAATAAGATACGAAAAAATTAATTCACCATATTCTGACTCAAAGAGTACTTGTACATTGATAAGCAAACGGCGTATTAGGTACCATCCATTTACTTTATTTTTAAATTCACATTTTATATAATGATGTAACATGAATGCAAGTGTTGTGGGTTGGATGCGGTTCTGAATGTTCTGGATGCGGTTCGGAAGCAGACACAGCGCTGCGGATGCGGATCGGATGCGGATGATCAAACAGTTATCCGCGCAGGCACATCCCGTTACCCGTTTTTCGTGCTATCGCCATGTAATGTTACTTTTGGCGGTGTTCGTTAACCTCCGTCACCTGCGTTGCGAGCCTACACAAGCAAAACTAATTCCCCTCTTTGCGCTTTTAAGGTTGTCCAGCAGGGCAGCGACACTGTTGCTGGAACTTGCGACTGACTTTCACAACTCTTTCTCTTGAGGTTGCTTAAACACGTAAATCTGAAGTTCATATTTGTAGTTTCTACAGCATTGGGGGACACCCCACTTTGTTATATCGTCGTTAATATTATTGCTCCGCGATAATTGCCAGAAATCCGCACACGCGAAGGAAAATAAAAGAAACCCATGAAAACGCATTACTTTTTAGAAACATGATGAGAACATACCACGCTAATCACAGAGTCTACGAGTTGCCAGGGATCAGCTTGTCACAGCTTGACAGAGTGCACACAGTACGCATATCACTTGAGCAACGAGCATGTCCACGATAACGCCGTAGGGTCAAGAAAACACACAAAGCCCCCCCCCCCCTAACACACACAAAAAGAGCGACCACTGAAGCATACATATCAAAATAGTTTGTTGACTGAGACGGGGAAGCTAGCGAAGACACCTGTATACAGGCAGGCTTCCGGAGCAGGTCCAGACACGTTGCGCAATCGCAGTCGGCGAGACAATCGCACATTCGTCGTCGCATTCGAGGGTCGTAACTGGTGAGCTCTACTGCCTTGTCGCCTACGTGAGTGTTGGCAGCACCTCCGGGTTATAGGATTCGTTGCTTAGACTCTTTTTTTTAATTATTACCATTGCATATTTCTAATGGCGGTCCCTTCCTCCCTGGACGTCCTCAAAAACTATTCTGCGCTTAAGTAGGCCCTCCTCACGCAACGGCGGAAGCTGCAACTACGGTTGGAATCCAGAATACCTCGCCTCTCCTGTCTCTTCAGCAACTTGGAAAGGTCGCAGAAAAGGCAGAAAATGTAGAAGCAATTCCCCCTTCAGACGCCAATCGCACTTCGAGCTTTTCCCGCATAACGTAATCATTATGTAAAAAAAAAAAAAAGTTCAGTTTTGGGAAAAAAATTAGGATCAAATAGGGGGGGGGGGAGAGAAAGTGAGCGTGAAGTAAGCCCTTATGTAGTTCACAATCTACTCAAACCCAGACACCAAGATACGAAGCCATGCACTGATTTACGGCTGCTTACGTCATGCGCGAGTTTCTGGCATATGGAGAAAACCGTGCGGCGTTTTGTTCTGAGGGAGATACGCACCTAGCCCCAGACATTCAGACGGAACGAATGGCGTAAATGAGCCAGGGCATTCAGGGTGAATCTTCGCAGCTGTTTTCCCCGGCGAATCATCTTGTGCTGTATTTCCGATTTTTGTTTATATTTTATGTTGTGCGGATTACGTTGGCGTAATGTTTCCTAATTGCGCACCGGGCGCAGGTAACGAAACTACTGGGTGCTGCTTATCGTTTGCTGGCTTGAAGAAAACGTCGAACTTGGGTATCAGTAACGTTACAGTGATGATCTTGGAAATATTCTGCCGACTTACACAATTAAGCTCGTGAGCTCATGGCCACTCTTATATTATAAGCGCTCTGGAGTCATGCGAAGGACGCCAGTCTAGGGAATATAGGAAAGGTATATCGTAAGCAAACGTTGCGCGACTGTTGCCTTTGATGTCTCCGCGTTGATTGCCCCTCGGCTGTAGCCCTTAAACGCCTGCCTTAGAAATGTCGAACAAGTCGATCTTTCAGTTGGAGCATTGCTTGACACTTTGCAGAGGCAACGAAGTGACCATGCAATAGTTCCGTTGACTTGTTTAACGACATAATTTCCGAGAGAATATGTTTTATGTTCCCGAACTTCAAAATCCGATAATATAAAATGGTGAAAATTTCAGACTATATATTTATATATACAGGTTTTTTTTCTTTTTTAACTTAACATATTTGTTTAAAAAAAGCTGTGAAGCCTATAGTTATGCGGTTTGTTCAAGTGAGTTCTACGTCAATGTGGATATAGTATTTGGGGCTAATCATAATCATCAGTCGATTAATTAATCTAGGATTCGTTAATTAACTTTTAATTAGTGAAAGATGTGACATATGAGTGTCTAATGAAAACTTGCTGAGCGTTATCGAAAACCAACTAGATCAGTCATTTTCAAAAAGACTTTCAGCGCGTAGAAGCGTAGTAGTGCAGTAAATTTACCACTCGTACGAGCAGGTACAGGCTAGCGGTTGCGGTAAGTGCGCCACGCGATTTTCCATCTCTATCCTAGCCCCAGCCTTGTACCTAATCCGCGTAGTGGTAACAACGCGCCGCTACGCTACTCGCATGGCATCAGATCTTATCACAAAAGTGCTTCTTATAGAGGTCTTGGACGACGCTCAGCGAATTTCTAATTAAAACCGCGATAACTATATATATATATATATATCTTTTTTTTTCACTTTGAGAGTTGCGTTTAGAACACCTTGTCTTTGCTTTTCGAATGTCTTCTGCTGTTAAGGTCATCTTTTTGTATTCTGAACAATGGCGCACTGTGTCCGGTGGTCATAAGAAAGCTCATGTTCACTGACCGTAACGCACCACACATCAGTAAGTTGCTGCGAATGAATCACAAGGAACATTTTTAACGGCATTGATTGCCGTATCTAGTGTAACGGTTAATTCTACGTTTTCCTCAAGTCGAAGTCAAACTATTTGGAAAAAAGTTGATTGAGGTTGCTAAATCTGTAGCTGAGATCTGTACTGATACATTTTATCTGGTTTCCCCAGTATTGCGTTGGTCGATGAGGAGGTTGACGTGGCAGTGATACATGAAATGAAAAGCTGTCCTGATGGACATTTCAATAGCAACTTATGATTTGTATTTCTTAATCGTGACCACATTCTAGTTGCATTTTCTTCTTTCATTATGCCATTTTGACATTTATTCTTTTTGCCGGGAACGCGGCTATCTCGGAAATGAAATGAAATACGAGCGCCTCATGTAGCCTTTTAAAAAATAGTATGGAGTCTTGTACAGCACATACCGAGGAATATATCAGTAAAAAGGGCAAATGTGGAACTAACAGTCTGCCATGGCATAACCGGGTACCTCCATCGAGCGATGGCACTTTTTTTTTTGCTTGCTTTTTTGTGTTGCGGGGAGGAGGCGACGGCCGCGGTTATCATGCTGAGTGACGTGTCCGAGGAAGGGGCAATCACTCTGGGCAATAAAGGGTTTTTCGGTTATGCATGCGTGACAATGTACGTGACTCACCGTTCTGTTTCTCTCCCATTCATTCAGTTGATGGCGAGAAAATGAGCTTGAAGAAGACACCTGCAGCAGAACGGCAGACGCCAACAGAGCACGGTCAAAACGGCGCAGCGTCAAGACGGCACGGTGCCAAAACAGCCTGAGCGACAAGGAGCGTGCCCGACGCAACGAAACGGCGCGGCGACACTGTGCTTGCCAGCCTCAAAACCTTCACGCACTGAATATTATGGTGTGCGGCTTTACTCATCCCCAGCGGATCAAAAGATGTTCTTGCTGGGTAAAAATCGGCGGAGGTGATAAAATATTACTTACAACGATGCTTCACTGTTGATATTTTGGCCTATTACTGAGGTGCGCTTGCCGCCGAGCGCTGCGTAATTGTGCCTTATGGCAAGTCTCCGGACTCGTTAATGTTGCGGAAGTAATCGCATTTACGGTGGTAATTACGGGGAACAAAGTAGCCCGCAGGCTGGATTCGTTAAGGGGGGGGGAGTTGTTGAGGCAAGTTGGTTCATTACGCTCTACGTCTTGCACCACCGTCGCTTACGTCTTTGTCTCTTTTAGTTGTTGTCATTGGAGGATTTCGTTTAGTTTTTAGTGCTGCATTTTTTGTTTACGGTTGTATTTTATAATTACCGAAATGACGGTCAGTGCGCGGGCAGGCTGAAGTGGAAGTTAATATTTCGCCGTGTTGGGCGAGTTAGGACGGCTCGCACGGCAAAGCTGGAGGCAGAGGTTGTTTTTTGCGGATCTGCCTTCGGAGAAGCTTCGTCGACGCGAAGATGTTCAAGCATCTTTAAGCTTCTGGAATCCCTGGGAGCATCAAGAAAGATTCTCAAAGCGTATAACGCATACCGCAAGTCGCCAGATTTAAGACATCCGCGGCGCCTGCTTGACGGCGCACGTGGATCCTCCGCCGGGATGTGACTTCCAAACGTCGCGGGGACTACAATAGTACGCAGCAGTATCAGGACGGGTTCACTTCCCCGACAGGCTTTGGTAGCATGTCAAAGAAGGCATGCATGTTGTGAATGGGATCGTTGTGAACTCTCGGAAAGTAAAGGTAGAGAAGTCAGGGTTTATGTGATTATGCGAGTTAGAGTCTATCAGGTGCTACTTGGTAGTCCTAAAGGGTTCTATTGTTAAACAAAGTGGAGTGCTTGTGACGGAAAAGACGCAAGAAGTGTTGGAATAGCTCGACCTAAGCAGTTTATAAATGTGCAACCATCAGAGAGTGGATGCTTCTTTATGTCTTGTATACATACAGTTGCAAGGACGGCCAGTCACTGGGAGAGAAAGCAGCGTGTGTAGATCTTGCTGTCGGTACAAATGGAAAATATAATGCTGCAGTGCGTTACTCAAATGAGAAAAGAAATTTCCTCGACTCTGAAAGAGTCAAATTGGTCAAGAAAGAGGTCATTACAACTGTTAGAAACTGATAAGTCCTGATATGTTGCTCTTCGTCCTGGGCTATCGCTTCCAGGATATGAAAAAAGAGAGCCATATTTGCGTTGTTCCTTGAATGGCGTTACTAACATAAAAGAACGCGATTTCATGCCGTGTGTGACAAAGAAGTCTCGGGGGAACATCAGGGGTCGGCACTCAGTGTAAGAAGTTTTCTAAAGCCGAAGGTTATACTGCGCCCATGATACAAAAAACGGTCGGCATGCAGATTCGGACGCAGAGTATCCGCAGAGATCCGTGCTTCAGAATGCCGCATGACAATCAGTTCAAGAAGAAAAACTTGACAGGCGGCATTCGAGACCAGAGATATTGCGGTGACTCGTATTGCAGACGTGTACTTGCCTTTGTATTATGCATGAGCGGCGTGACCCAGGCTTTTAAAGATCGTCGGCGAGGAATGCCGCTTCAGGTGGTTGGTAATGAAACTGGATCACCCAGTTCACCATGGGAGTGAGGATCACCATGGGAGTGAGTACACTGATTTTTCGATGGACATCAAAAAGCTCTATTACTCACTGAAAAGAGTCGTCTACTGAAGAGAGTGAAGTATTTTCTGGAGCTGAATTTGGAATCAAGAATGAGGCATTTCGCATAGATAGTTTTCTTCATATTCTTCGGTTATCACATCTGATCAATGGTTTGTAGAATATTATGGAAAAAAGTATACACACAAAGAGCGAGCGTGCATAGGGTTGTCTGTAGCTTCAGGCGTTAGCTGAAGTTTACCGTAACTCCTAGGATCGTGTTGTGTCTGATATGGTTGCAAGATTCGATGAGATACATGTGTTGTTAAAATATATGTTGATGACCTGAGTGATTTGCTTTCTTTTACAAAGCTTTTATCACAAATCATAGCTGCATTGATTAGATCAGCAGCACCTGCAGACTTCGGTCCACAGTGAGCCAAAGACGGAGAGGCTTACACTTTTGTTTGTGAATTCCCTCTGGAGAAGGATTGCACGCTGGGAATATGGCCAAAGTTCAAAACCAATGCTAAGTACGGAAGATGGAAAGAAAGTTCAAAACCATCAATTGAAGAGAAGAAAGGCGTTGGGGACATCAGAACGCCGACGGTTTGACTGATTGATGGGTAGACCACAAGCTGGCTGCCTTTATCTTGCACTCGTCGAACGCTGAAACGTACAGCGTCGGCGTTCAGCGTTCGGCGTACGTACCACAAACGCATTCGGCTTGTGTGCAGTGAGGAGATGGATGCGGCCAACTGGTTCACCTCTAATCGGTCAAACCGGAAACTCCGGCGTCTGTGTCACGCTCTCATCTGTTCTGCCTCGTTTTTCGGCACATAATTCAACCGCCTGGCGGGGCCTCACACCGCTTAGTTAAACAACATTTCTTACTCTTCTCGCCGTTTAGCTGAAATGCAACAAAATTAAAGCTAGTACGTTTTTCAGGTAACGATTGAGCAATTGGTACGTTAGGCTGTATGCAGACACCAATACGATTACAAAAAAATGCCGAAGCAATCATTCTTGCACAATCTCCATCACGAGAAAGATGGCATTCAGTTAGCTGGAAACATAAGGAAGGAAGCAAAGGGCCTTATAAACAGAAAGTCACACTCCTCTGGGCATCATGAAACAACACAAAAGTGCTGACTACCGCTGCACAACTATAAAAAAGAAGGTTTACGTTTCGCATGGGCGGTGTCAGAGCAAACTTAACGCCGACAAAGTGGTTGCTTCTTTTCCATCAATGTTGTTAAAAGAACGCGCGTATGGCGGAAATAAAGCAGGCTGTCAAAAAGCGTGCCCTCAGATTCATCAAGCGAAAGTCTGAACAGCGTGGTCGGAATGGAACAGAGAAGCGTGCTGCATCGATCGCATTCTCGTTCATTTCGCTACAGTGAGGTTTGTTCTCTGATTCTCTTTGTAACCTCGAAGAGGAGCCTGAAAAATACGCCGAGTTGCTCGTTCAATGCGTCGTTATCTGGGCATAATCCCTGGATTCCACGCAATAAATTGACAGCCTGCAAAAATATTGCGTTGCCATCTGGCAGAGGATTGCAGAAATGTTGAAAGACACGCTGTCTTGATATTGCGGTGGTTCTTTATTATGGCGGCGTTAATCAGTCTGTGGTTGTGATTACTATATATGTAATGGGAAGCTCAGTAAAACGTGTATGTGTTTACATCCTCATGGAACAGGAACAGCCAATCAGGACAGACGACAGGAGGACCAGGGGCGAACAAAGCCAGTGATACGATTAGATATTCGTAGGGACGATCAGCGATGGGAAATATAATTTGTTCCCGCGCCATCGCATTATTTAGTCGAACTGGAATCCGAGCTCCGTCATTCGTTTGGATCTTCCGGTTCGCGCTTTGCTTTGCATGGCCTCACTTATTTCCGCATCGCAGAAGGTGTTGACTCCACTGTGTTTAAGTGAAAAGATGAAACTGTTATATGTTCCATAATGACCAAAAGCATAGATGCAGTAAAGGCGCTTTGCCAACATCTATGAATATTTAATTGTTGAACAAATATAACTGAAAAATGTAAGCTTATTAGTGGCTTTACAGGGTGAATATACCAGAGGAGACATGATATAGAACAATATATGAAAAGATCGGAGAAATTACTACTAATACGTTAATGTACTTTTTTTGTTGAATGAAATAAACATGCAGTTCAGATTGAAACTTGCGGAGCGTAAACAAAACAGATTAGCGTGAAGCACGTAGAGCGTGTCCAGTAAGCAGAAGTGACCACTCGTACCTTACGCTGGGCTGGTTGTGGCGCAGGCAACGAATCATGCCAATCAATATAGGCACAAAAATAAACCAGCAATTGCTGGCGAACCAGACGCGTGGGCAATGTCGCATGTTCTTGTCCGCCACTTTGGTGTTCGCGCTCAACATTGCCCAACGTATCCATGCATTTCAGTCAGTTTCTCTGCTGACTGACATCATGTTCTCAGCACAATTCATCGGATAGCTTAGCGACAACACCGCGTGACGCCGCACCACGATAGCGAATTTCACTGCAATGGAAATATCGGCATGTGAGGTTTAAACCACTTAGATATAACTGGAACGCATCCGCCAATCAGCGTCATGCTGGGGTGGCGAAATCATCACCCCGGCTCAGCCAATCAGCATTAGGTTAATCGGCGGCTTCACTTATGGAAACCGCAGGTTACGGGCGCGGCTCCAGAGCGCCATTTCTGGCATAGGCAACCGTCGCCGTCGGCGTATCCGCACCCCAGTACATGTCAGGACATGTCCCCAAACCCGCACTGATGCATGTTAGAGTATATCCCAATCCCGCGCGGTGCATGTTGGGACACGTCGCGGGGGTCACGTGACCTCGACATGTTGGGACATGTCAGGGGGGTCAGGTCGTGACATGTCGGGAGGAAGTGCGTGACATGTCATAACATGCGACCAAGGTCACGCGCGGTGCATGTTCGGACATGTCGCGGGGGTCATGTTCCCCCCCTCCGACATGTTAGGACATGTCGGGGGGCCTCGAGAGATCCACTGACCTCGGGGGGGAATCGTGACGCCCCCCCGCGAGTCGTGACCCCCCGGAGGGGGAATACCGTCCTGGGGTACACTACCTCCTCCTCCTCAGAGCTACTCTCAGGCTCGGCGTTACAGGGGTATGGCGGCATAACAATTTACCAATAAATAATCATTCGCATGAATAACCTTTAAACTGCTGAACAATGCAATAAATGGTAAAAACTGGAATGTGGTGCAATTTTAGCTCATCGGATGACAGGGCATTTGATTACTTTCTTGATAAATTTAATATTTTGATCGATCGTTGTTTCTTTACGGGTTCACAAAGTTGCTCGCCATCTGAAAACCCTAGATTGCATAAAACAAAAAAAGCATACATCACCAGTTTGGTAGCACTTAAAGACAAACAAAAACATATTTATTAAAAAACAATTGCTCACGAGCCTAAAACAATTGAAACGTGCTACTACAGTCACTGTTTCGAATGTGACAAGAGAACGGATGTTGTTTGTATTAAATAATCTGATTCAAATATGGAGTCGCAGGAAGCAGGCATGAAGAAAATAAAGTTGATGGTACCGTCGAAACTGGCGTTGTGAGAATCAAAAATATATGAAGCATTTCGTTGAAGTTGACACAAGGCATATTCAGAAGGTGCTTCAAACATGCGCATGGTGCTAACGACGACGGTGCACCACCTGATGAAAATGAAATACTCTCGATTTTATAAAGCAATTAAAAAGCTCGTATTTATTGTAGAACAAACCAATTAGGCACACTTGCTACAGTCGATTGTTCCATAATGGTGACGCATACTTTTTTATCTAGAACTTTAACAGTAAAACTTTCCTTTAAAAATGAAGGTATGCGAGTTCCCATTCTCTTCAAAGCTTGAGAGGAAAAAACAATTTGGAAATTATAGACCCGTTTTCAATTGTACATATAATTTCGAAACTAGAAAAAATACATCAAGATTAAATAGTTTTTATTAAACATTCACAATACTCATCAGTATGGTTTTGGAAGGGTCATTCGATGGAAATTACATTGATAAAGAAACGAGTTAATTTTAAATAACATCGAATAAGTTGGTAATACTGAATGAGTTCATTACGTTCGGAAGCACCTGTTAATCACAAAGCATTTATGTAAGATATCCACCTTTATATTAATGGTGGTATTGATATAAATTGCTCAAAGCTATCTCATTGATCCTGTAATGTGTACAAGTAGATAATAAACTGTGACTTAAAGATACAAAATGACTGTACCTAAATATTCATACAAAACATATTTATTCAATTTAGCGGAAACAACTAACACAGGTGTTTTTATCTTTCTTAAATCACAGCTGAATTATAAAGTGCACATACATTTGTTGATAATAATGAATGCTTGTATAAATGTAGATTCATTCAACTAAATGCGATCGAAACAGGAAGTCAGTTTTATTTAGAGCACGTAACACAAATAACTCTTATACACTCAATATTTTCAGCAATTCCAAATGGAATAGATATCGTAGAGAGAGTGTAAAGCTTGAAGTATAGTATTTGATTAGTATATGATAACAGGATAAATGCATTACATGGCTCATTATTAAAGTATTCGCTAATTTGAACATCGTGACATGATCCCATCTCGGTTTCTAAAACATCTAAAATTATATTTTTTTATTCGAAATTATAATTACAATTAATCTTAGTTTGAGAACTGTTACCGTCTTTAGTCGGTCATAAACAAAAGAATAGATATTATCATCGCATATGATGCTCAAAGACACAGTTGTAATAACTACTATATGTTAAAAGAAACCTAGCCACTACAACTACAAACTTGACCTTCTTGACAGAGTCTTTGAAAAGAATGAAAATATTTCTTAATATACAACCATGACGAAAGTGTTTCATAATCCCACTTTAGTAGCAAATTGGATAGTACCCGCACTCGAGACAAACTTGGAATCTAAACATAATATACGGTCCCATCTTCTAAAGCATTTTAGAAAACTGGACATATATATCATTTGTGCAACTTCACAAGAACAAATGCTCAATGTAATTGTCTAGGGATGTCGGTGTTCCAGAATGGTTATACAAACTAATTCTTAATATTACTAATGGTGTACGTTAATTTGCTTTCTTGTAATGCAAGTGACTCTGTGAGCTAGTTTTCTGTTTTTACTAATTAGCTTGCTATTGATGGAGGTCACCAGAGTCTTTGTCAAAGCAACTTCTGAAGTTGGTGTTTCTCCCCTCCTCTTGTATTGCGATGACCATGGATATTG
>JAZHYW010042810.1:0-26799 GCA_037355805.1 Ixodes ricinus
CCTTGGACATAACACTATCATAGTGAAAATAACCTCGTGACAATGAACGAAAAAAAGGGGACAACCACAACGCCGTCTTGGGAAAGGATGTCTTCGAGCGTAAGAATCCTGACAATGGAGATTGTTTACCGTTTTATCACACCCTTTCACATAATCTGAGCCCTTGGCGGCAAAACATGTAGTGTGTGCTGTGTTAAAAAATAACTTAAAACTGATTCGGTTAACTTCTTTTTAGGTTGGCCAGTGAGGATGTCAGGAAAAACCCAGGGAGGTGGCGACTGAGTGTGATTGAAGCTGTTGTATATGGTATACTTATGGCGTGTGGTTAAACGTACGTTGGTAAAACTGGCCGCTTTCTGAATGACCGATTTCAAAACACAAAAGGGCGGTGTCGTCAAAACCTCCATATTCAAAAAATGTCAAACACCTCTGATGATTCTAAGGCAATTGATGTCAAGGTGCAAGCGAGCTGGACAAGAATGATGAGCCAGGCAGATATTTTCGGTCGCGCACCAGTCACTTAGCAGTGCTTGGATATTTGTGTTTGTCCTTTGTCCCTCTTGATCCCCTTCTCCAGGGATAATTTTCGTCATTCCTGTCCAGCTCGCTTGCACCTTTGCATGTATTTGCATTATAATAATAAACTTAAAATGCAAGCTTCACCCTTGTTGGTGTTAGACTGGTGGCAGCTGATAAAACCTATTTGCTCTACTTATGTCTAACCCCTGGTTAGCTCAGTTGGTAGAGCGCTCCACTGGAAATGGAGAGGTCCCGGCTGCGACATTCGGACCAGGCGGATTTTTTCGGTCGCGCAACAGTCACTTAGATGTGTTTGGAGATTTGTGTTTGTCCTTTGTCCCTCTTGTTCCCCTTCTCCAGGGATTATTTTCTTCATTGTAGTGCTAGGGGTCCGAATCAGATGTCAAACTTTCAGAAGTCATCGTTATGTCATTCAAAACTTATATGTTAATTTCTTAAAATTGTAATGAGAAAATCGGGTCTGATTTTGCCCGCTTTCTGTAACTGGTGCCATTCAACTTTGCGTATTCGAGAACACTGTCGGACGTCATTTTCCCAAATAAAATATCAGGAAAAAGTTATAACTCAATTTTTGTATCACTCCCACTTTTTGAGCGCAGATCTTGGCTAGGTGCCCGTTCTGGCTTGAGCGGCGCCGGCGTCGGCGTCGCCGTCGGCGTAACCGCGCGTTGCATGATAGCGAGTTTTAGTAGACCGTGTTTCCCTGCGCTAGCCCTCCGCTGCGAAGAAACCGCCACTGAACCTGCGTGCCGATGGCTTTGGCTGTTAAGTTTCGGGTAGCGGAGGGGCTTAGCGGAGGAAGAAACACGGTCTACTGAAACTCGTTATTGGGACGCTTCCCGTGATGACGTCACACGGGACGTCACTTGTGACGTCACGACAATTACTTGTGACGTCACCGCGTGGTGTATTATGGGTAAATTTTCCGCTAAATATTCATGGTAAATTTAGCAGAATATTTGCCCCGCTAAATTTTGCGGAAACATTTTCCGGTAAATTTAGGGAAAAAATTATCCGCTAAATTTAGTGAAAAAATTGTTCCGCTAAATTTAGCGATTAAAATATCCCCGCTAAACTTAGCGGAAAAATTTCCCCGCTAAATTCAGTGGAAAAAAATCCCAGCTAAATTTAGCGGAAAAGTTATCCCGCTAAATTTAGCGAATAAATTTTCCCGCTAAATTCAGCTGAAATAATATTCCGCTAAATTTAGCAAAAACATTTCCGTGCTAAGTCTGGCGAAAAAATTTGCCGACAAAATTTACTGGAGAAAATTCCCGCTAAATTTAACGGAGACATTTTTCCACTTAATTAAGCGGGAAATAAGCGAAACTTTTCCGCTAAATGGGAGCGGAGAAGGAGAGGAGGGGACGGATAAGAAGGATGGGCATACTCTCCTCTCCGTAACCTCCCCTTCGCGTCCACAAGAGCTGCGCTCTAATTCGGCGTTACAGGTTATTGTAAACGCCTTTCTTTTCTTTTTTTTTTCAAAATTAAACAAAGTTGAATATCTGTTCTACCTTATTCATAGCTAACTTGACGTTTTTTCGCTCCTGCTTCTGTAGGATGTGGTCTTGTTGTTACAGACAGTCCAAAATACTCGATTTCTAAACACTGCTCATAAAATGCAGACGGTTCGCCGTAATACTTAGGAATAAACGTATTTGTGATTTAATGAATTTAATAAAGTCGAAATCCCGCAGATACATTTCTTTTCATGAACCTTATAAAATATAGAGTTTAAATAATTTATATGAACACACACAAAGCGCGTGAACAATATGCAACAACTCACCCCAGTGCGGGGTTGTCGATGTTGGGCTTACTTTTAAAAACGCATCTGTTCAAGCGAATAAAAATATCTCCATGAAGTGGTGTCTGGCATTCGACTTGAGCTAAACTCGTTGGAGGTCACCTTTCTTGCACTGTTCAATTTTATTTCGCAAATATTTGAGGAAAACAGTTATCAGACATCTCTTGACGGGTCTGTCACTTATCGAACACCCTAAATACGTTGTAGAGATGTGCGTGAAGAAGATAGTTTATTTCCCAAGGTTATAAACATTTCAAAATTTGCTAATACAGACTCTAGCAGGGCTGATAATTGAAAACATTTCCAACTCATCCTTGGACGAACCATAAAAACATGTTTCAAGTTTTTCATTAAAAAAATATCAAACAAGTAAAAACTCTTTTCCTTTCTGTTTTTTATTCTATCTCCGTCATTCATTTTTAAGGAACTTACTAAGCAGTGGTAATCCTTATTTTGCATCACTTGAGTCGTTTCGCCACTGAACTTGGCTGGACGACGAACATGATCCTATGAAGGTGTTCGTAAAGACCTCCTCAATGTAGGCTTAAAATAACTTCGTAGTTTTTAAAGTTATCCAATCCCACTGTATCCTTTATTGTATACCATATTATGAATATTTGTATCACAAAATTAAGCTAAAACTATATTTTATCATGAACATAAAACTCTATAACACATCAACACAGCCGCGAGCACGTCGAAAACGAGACCAACCAAATTGAAGCCACCTTATAGCTGCGAGTGCATCGCCGGCTCCCTCTATCCGCCGGTAAGGAAAGTGCCACGAGAAAATTGCGAAAAACCGGCGATCGGAAGGACAAGTTCTACGCGTGCTCGACTGTCCTCAAGATTAATTTCTCTTTGCCCTTTCCGTTTTCGACAAGCTGGACAAAATGAAAGACGTTTACAATTCTCTGTAATGCCGAATTAGAGCACCGCTCCAGAGGAGGAGGAGGGGAGGGAGGGTATGCCCGTGTGACGTCACGGGTGACGTCACTCGTGACCCTCGTCAACGTTATTAGATTAGCTCAGTTACGGAACTGCTCATAGACGCTGCATGCACGAACAGTACCCCCCTCACTCACCACGACTCGCCCGGCGTCGCTCGACGCGCCGCCGGACGGCTGCTTTGGTAACTGAATCGGGATACGTTCGTTTCAACGTTACTAGACGCGCAAAAACCAACGGAAAGAACTCTTTTTGTAGTAACCTTTATTGGAGTTTAGTACAAAATGAGGGGCGCGTGATGTTTTCTAAAATTTTTAGTTTGCAAGGTTTCCAGCACAATTAATATTGTTTTTATACAACCATGCCTCAGCGGTGATTTCAGGTACCGCGTCCCGACCTAGGCGCATCTTAACTTCAGTGGTACCTCGTGGCACGTCCACTGGGGATACGGGGGTGGCACCCCTGTAACCTCTTCCACCGTATCTGTGTCGGCTCCGAAATAGCCGATTGAAGCCAAAATAGATGTCACGTGCAGTTCCTCGAGTGACCGCTGCGGGAGAAATGGCGGCGTTGTGATCGCCATTGGGCGCTTCAGGTGTGCTCTTTGGAACCCACAGTTATGAAACGAAAATATAGGTGGCGCTTCGAACGACGACAGGTGGATTGAAGTGAGTGAGGGGGGTACCCCCTCCGCGTGAGTTCCATAACTGAGGTAATCTAGTAACGTTGACCTTAGTGTACCTTGTGACGTCACACGTGATGTCACTCCCAACGTTATTAGATTACCTCAGTTGTGGAACTCTCGCGGAGGGGTACCCCCTCACTCACTTCAATCCGCCTGGAGTCGATCGAAGCGCCATCTATATTTTTATTTTATAACTGCGCATTCCAAAGAGCACAGCTGAAGCGCCAAATGTTAGCCAAATGGCGATCACAGCGCCGCCATTTCTCCCGCAGCGGTCACTCGAGGAACTGCACGTGACATATATTTTGGCTTCAATCGGGTTACAGGGTGCCACCCTGTCTCCCGAGCGGACACGCCGCGAGATACCCTGAAGTTAAAATGCGCCTAGGTCGGGACGCGCTACCTGAAATCCACGCTGAGGCATGGTTGAATAAAAACAATATTAATTGTGCTCCAAAACCTTGAAAACTAAAAATTGTAGAAAACATCACGCGCCCCCATTTTGTACTAATCTCCAATAAAAGTTACAACAAAAAGAGTTTTTTTCGTTAGTTTTTACGTTTCTAGTAACGTTGAAACGAACGTATCCCGATTCAGTTACCAAAGCAGCCGTCCGGCGGCGCGTCGAGCGACTCCGGGCGAGTCGTGGCGAGTGAGGAGGGTACTGTTCGTGCATGCAGCGTCTGCGAACAGTTCCGTAACTGAGTTAATCTAATAACGTTGGTCACTCCTCATCTCCTGACCGTCGTGACGTCGCTCGTGACGTTACGCGGTTACGACGACGGTGACGGCGACGCCGGTCAACCCTGAAACGGGCGCCTAAGAGCTGCGCTCTAATAAAATTACACCATCTTCCCGAGGGGAACCATGGGGTGATGCCGAGCATCGCGGATCGTTATTAACGGTGTTATTAACGGTGTTAGTAACGTTGTTAACTTGCGAATGGACGCCGCTTCTCGTTGCCGTAGTTCAGGGTCTGCCGCTCGCTTCAAGCGTTTGCGTTCAGCGTCGCGTGCCCTTCGCTGCGCACCTTTGTCTTCAGTGGACGTAGCGTTGCTGTTAGTTTGTGGGGTGGTGCTGACGCTTGCTTGCGCCAACCCACTAACTGACGGGACTGTTGCTTCCATCACACTTCATCGGAAAAACGGAGTGAAGTGGAGTCAACAGCGCTGAACTCGTGGTACAGCTTCTCGCTTGCCTTTATTTTTAATTGCTAATCTTTTCCTTCCTTTTGCATTTCATTTTTCTTTTCTCCTTCTTCCGTCGCGTCGGTTCTCCCCGCACCAGCCCCCGATAGCTCTCTTCTTTTAGATTTAGCATAACTTTTCTTCTGCATAAATTTACATCATTTCCAAATTATCCTCCTTAGAATTGGCAAGCATAGCTTCTCTTTGCTTAATTAATGTATTCCCTTCTTGACTGATTTCTTTTGGCCGGCCGGATTTGGGCTGCGGCGGACGCGAGCGGCCGAGAAACGCTAGCAGACGACAGCCGCAGAGTTGCGGGGAAAGCCCACCCCACTGGAAAGCCCTGGCGTGGCGCTGCGACCCGCGCGCCCAAAACTATCCTCCTTTCACTCCTCCGGGGGAACGCGCGCTACCGCTGCTTATATTCACACTTGAAGGAGAGGAGACTAGAGGAGGAGAGTTGGGCATGCGCGCGCAGTGTGAGTCGAAGCGAACCACGCGAAGTGCACGCAGCTGGTAGAGAGAGTGAGCGGAGAGAGTAACGCGCAGCTGTTGGAGAGAGGGAAGGAGGAGAGTTGCGCGTGCGTAGTGCGGGTGCGGACTACGACGCCGTGGGACATAGACCCGAGCAAGAGATGCTCCGCATCTAAAAGGGAAGCTAGCGCCGAGAAATGTTCCATCCTGGAATATACTTGCCCGGTCACTTAAAAGGACAGCAAAGCCACGACCACGACCGGCTTCGTAATGGTCAGAACGATATCATAACACGTAGCTGTGTCGCTGGGTCGCTGGGATTTACTCGTATGCCTCGACGCCACTGTTCTCGCGGTGCGTGAGTTTGAATTTTACGAGGAATACTACAAAAATAATTGGCTTGAAATAAGAATATTTTGATAAAATAAAGGGTGTAAAATACTCCCCGTGTCAAGTTTTCTAATCACAATCACTGGTTGATGTCGTCCTGTAGTTATTTCAGGCCCATTGAACGCACAAGTACTTTGTAAAGTCAATTTCCAGCGACTCCGCGCCGCACACAAACGAAGGTTAACAATCAATATAACAATGTGTTCTTCGTGTTGTCCCCGCCCTCAACGCGGTGCGACAGGCTGTTCGGACAACAAATCGGGCGACACGGTTGCCGGGCGGCAGCAACACGTTGCCCGACTGTTGTTGGTACCGCGATGTGAAAGGGCAGCCGGCAACACGATTTCCTCATGTTGCCGGATAGAGTTGTCCAACTGTTGCCTCAGTGTGACAGGGCCTTTAGTTTGACGTTATGGGAGCGAGTGAGCGGGCCTTATCAGTACACAGGTGGTGTTGACAGAACATGTACAGAAACATGACGAACACCATGATGGTGTTCGTCATGAAGAGGAGGTTTTTCTCCTCCTGCCCAGCCTTCATGGTGCTTGCCCTTTCTCCACTCGCCTGGCGTTGCCTTCGCCTGTACTGCACGCAACTAGTGACACGGAGTATTATAATTATTTATTCATATTACTTCAAAATGACTCCAAAAGGTAGTCGATTACAAGGAATTTGAACCTTTAAACGAGTACCATACCGGTCTGCACATACACAACTTGGCTATAATCCATCACATGGCGGTTCTTAATGAATAAAGTGAGCTAGTTATTTTAGATGAGTTCCTCAAAACAAGAGCGGAGTTCAAGTACGCTGCAACTCTCAGTTCTGGATCGATGTTTTTCTGCACTCGCCGCTTTTCGGGTCGGGATAAAAGCGCCAGGTACGAAACTATCATTTTTCTGCACCTGGATGTATTCTCATTAGAGCAAGCATCTAGCAATAGCCATGGCAACGCTCGCTCAGTTCTATAAGCACCATTCATTTTCTAATTGGCATCTAAGTGGATAGTGCTGAAAACCAAAACAAACAAAACACCCAGCGTCAACAACGAGAGCAGCTAGTGGGACTGTGGTACGCAACAAAAAAAGGTGAACCAATCTGCTCAATATTTCAAGTTCCTGGTACGAGGGTTCACGGAGCGCTCTGATGTATAAGGCAAATATTTAGTTCCAACGAATATGCGTCATGGGAAGTGTCATCCGCGAAATTCTGCGCCGACTCACATCACAGTGAAAAGCTGTTCTTAGACACGACCACTAAACCCTTATTTTAAGTATCATCACACATTGTATATATAGGTGGCAGTCGAGAGACGCAATAGTTCTTCTCTGGGAGTCATGTCAGCTCTGGAATGTTTCATCCAATCCACCCGGAGTGTTTTAAATCCAGAGGCGGTTTTCCTGGTGACCGTAATCACTGGAACTTCACTGCCAAGAGGAGTAAGCGCAGGCAAGCCGCATGAAAAGTTGACCTTCAAATCCTTCATTTTTTCTGAAATATTCGACCAGTTCCTCTCATCATTCAATCCAGAAAACAAGCCCTTGGATATATATGTGCAGCCGCAGTGCATCGTACAAAACGCGACGATGTTTACGACGTTTTCGAAACCTTTGTTATATACAGTGACACTCTGGACTGACGCAAGAGTTCAGGGTTACTCATGCTTTGGTGAACTTTGCCTCGCCTTTCGACAAAGTTATGTCAAGATCTTATGTTTTGTGTGTTACCATTTTCTTTTGAAAGATCTATTCTCTATCATAATGAACAATTATTACATAACAGTGCTTATATTTGCTGAAGGAGTGACGTTGAAGCCCAGTTTGCGTGGTTCATACCGGAAGGTTCCACGTCTGCCAGAATTTTATAAAGCCAGTGGACATTTTAAAATAACGCTGTCTAATGGCAGTGCACAAATTCAAGATGAGTTCCGGGTTCAGAACTTGAAAACTATGCTCATCGATATAAAAAATCAAACTCTTTGCAGCAAAGAAAGGTTGTGTCGTACTCACTCTGGAAGAAATTGCACAAAATGTGGCAAACATGAACGCTCATCTCTCCCAAAGCAGCTGCCTCTTAATGGAAGTAAAATATTTGTATTTTGCGATACAGAATATTATGTGAAGCACCCAGCTATCGACGTTACAATTGAACTATTGAAACATCGCTTATCTCATGTCCAACTCATCAATTTTGATTTTACATTCCGTGAGAGAATATCGAGTTCCCTAATTGCACTTTCCAAGGAACCCACAAATCCTTATGGGGACACCAGCGTTGTACAGTACATCACCCCGGTTGGTTTTTCATTTTTTGTTCCAAGACCGGAACATGTTTTGAAAGAAGCTGTTCTCGTTCTCCCGTTTTCATTAGAAGTATGGATTGGGCTGCTGATATCCTTTGTGTTTTTTGTCCTAACCATTGTCTTGATGAACAAGGTTCTATACATGAACACGCTGGACATGTTCACGCTTTTATCCCCCATTTTGGCATCGCTTCTGCAACAAGGTGTTCGTTTTCACAGCGTGCTTCTTGGGACTCAGTCATCCCGACTCGTTGTTGGTCTCATCATGTTGACGTTTTTCATTATGTCCACAATTTTCAAAGGTCGGGTCACGTCACTTCTGACTTCTTTGCCGTTACAAAGCGAGCCTCTACAGTTTGTCTCATTAGTCGATATTATGAGGAAAAAGTACCGTCTTTGTTATCTTAATCACAATGCGCCTTTCGCACACGAGTACGAGGGCCTCCCGGACTACGACGATTTCGTAGATTTCGTCAGGGAGAGTTTAAAGTGCTCCGTAACTGGTGACGGTGGAGACTATTCGAAGTCTGTAAAGATTAACAACCACAAAAAAGACACCTTCTTAATTTCCACGGTACGCCCGGAGCTTTTTGAAGCTCTAAGACGAGAGCTCCTTGGAAGAGGTTACGTCGAAGCTCTTGATCTTGTGCTGACACACCTCACAGGACCCGAACTAACGCGATCCTCTGTGTACCTGGATGACGTCAAGGATACCCTGAGTCGTGGAGTTGAGACCGGACTCTACGCGAGGTCTGAGTCACTGAGCAAATTTAAGGCCGCATACCTTCGAGCGAACAATGATGTGCCCATTCCTGAGGCAGTGCCCAGCCTTAGCGACCTTAGACCTTTATTTCTGATCTGGAGCTTCGGACTGATCTTGTCGGTGCTTGTGCTGTTTAGTGAGCGTAACGTTTATCGTTCTGTGTGGAGGTGTTGTAGAAAGATGACGTCTTTGTTGTATCTGAAGATTCCTTTACTTTATCGTGCATCTCAAAGGAAGGCTGTTAAATGCGATGGACAAGGTCAAATATTTGTTACTTAGTGTACCGCGCTTTATGCAGGGATCATTCATGTGCGAAAAGCATAGCAATATATCAGGTGTCTGATTTCATGCTGAAAATATTCATGAAATATATTTTGTAATTTATCTGAATACGTGAGGAGCACAAAATCACGGGCTCTATTTTCAATGTCATTAGAGACAACATCTTGGAGTCTGCGGTGTATTTCGTTGAACTATTCACCAGGCAGGCTCCTGAGCCTGAAAACCTGCAAATAATGATAGTGTAATATTTTGCCTAGATGTGCTCTTAAACCCTTCAGACCCCTTACACTCCCAGAGTTGCTGAATAGTGTCGTGTGACTTTGTCATTTGAATCCCACCAACCGTGTTTGGCGATTTACTATTCCGAACGTTTACGCCTACTGCATTTTTAACCTTCATTCTAACGCAATGTTCAAGGTCTGAAAACCAGTCAAAAATAGGTTTCATCAATAATATAAAACTTAGGTGTGGCCTTGAATCCTATAACTATTTTATTTCCCCTAGAATGGTAGCTTCATGTGCCAATATATGTTCCTTACAAATCAACATTGGTGCCCTGTGAAAACTACCACCTTATAGCGTCGTTGCAACAAATTCGTAATTGGTTTTTGAAGCGCATGAATGGTACTTGCGGACTCAATGTAGACATTGTGAAAGAAAGAAAACTTTCTGATTAGACGGAGGTTCACTCTCGTTTTTGTTCGAGTCTCACACTAGTTATTTTGATAAAATCACGTAGATTAAAATTTTTATCTCTGTAGCAGTATTTATGACGCTGCCCTACATAAACCTCTTGCAAGAGCCTTCCAGCGGCATCCTCAAATCAAGAGTTTACAGTACGTGCCCATAGTTTTAAGTGTGTACGTCAGTGTTGCCCGCACGCGCTGGGGTGTGGGGTTTCTCCTTAGTGGAATCTGGCAACCTGCATAGGCGCAATGGACGATACACGAAGTACAAAGAAGACGTTAGCAAGTGTGCTCCTGGCATATCCCAGGACCTCGCGGAATAAAAAGAAAGAGGTGCTGGCGCCTTCCGACTAGGGCGTCCGCTACCTGCCTGCGCTCATTGCATGCTGGTCACGATTGTGTAATCGTTCAACAAACCATGGCCTCGGAGGTTGGAGTCGTTGTGGGCCCCACAACCTGCTCCATGAGAATTCATTTTTCGTTCGAAGAGGTGTTCTAGGGTTGTAGTGACACTCTAGTCGCGAGTCGTGATGGTTCCTGTAAACCAGTAGGAACATAAAATACCTATCCTCCAGATAGTAGCGGCGCCATAGTGCGTCTTCAAGATAGCAGAAACGTTTTTCTTCGTGTCATTTTACATCATCTACGCTGGTGATTTGAGAGCGTTTATGGTCTCGAGAGTCGCAAGCTTTTCGCATTCACATGTGTGCTCATGTTCGAGTCATTCCTGGGCGTACCCTTTGTGTTTGTGGGTGTGTGACACTCTCTGAAGAGCGAATATTTTCACTGGGTTCCGACATTTCGTCGAACGGGTTAGGCCTAGCTTTTCTGAGCGTTTTCTCGATCCGTGTGGTTTTAAAAGCATATCGCACTGTTGCTGTTTCTCGGCGAGAAAGACATCTGCTTCTATTGTTTCAGCACAAGAATTTGGTGATATTTGTACTCGCAGTGAGATCACGTATTGATGAGGATGCGTTGTCCTAGGACCGCGTGTCTCTTTTTTTCTATTTTGTCCTGCATGTCTGATACCTGGAAAGTAAAAACAAAAAAAGCTTGTGTGTATCCAAAGTGGCGTTTCTGCTTGTTTCTTTCCAGAGAACAGTTGATGGCGGCGGAGAAACTGTTCTCGCGATACCGACTGCCATTTCCCTTGGGAGTAACCTGCACTCGTCGTAGTTGTGTGTACCCAATGTCGAAGCCGAAAATGACAGCTGAAGCACTTGACGTAAATGTTTGAATAGGACACATGTGTTCAACACGATGCTGATTTTATGCGTGTGAGAATTGCTATTTCACAATCCGAGCAAGAGCAGAAGATAGAGCTTCTTGACTTGCGATGAAAAACAAGGCCTAATAAAATATTTTGGCATTGACTGTGGCTGCACAAATGTTCAATTAAACATAACGGTATGAAAGTCAGGGGCCACGAAACACTGGTCAAAAGTAAAACCAAAAATTGGGAGCTTTATAAAAATAGAAGCCGTCGTCACATGCCACTCTCACGTAGGGTGTGCGAGGCGATTAGTACATCTCCACATCCCAAAATGGCGGAAGCATCGTGCACGCCAGGCGGCGCCAGCGTCGTCCTGCGTGCTGCGTATTTTTAACCCTAGTTTTGATATAGAGCTTGTGCTTTATTATTCGTTCGTATGTAAGGCACAATAAATGCACAGGGTCTCTTATGTTATCCCTAAGACGACTTGAAGGCGAAATCCCTAGCGCCGATGTAAACTTGATAGCGAATCTCCGAAGACAGCGCGCTTTCTGAAAAAGCACCTTTGGCGGCGTTTCACTGGCTGACTCGGATCGTGGCGTCGGCTGTGGTCCTGGTGATAGCTAACCTCCGAAGACAGCGCGCTCTGTGACGACAAAATTTTGGCGCCGTTTTGTTGGTACCTTTCGTTTGGGTACCTTTCGTGTCGCCGACGTGTTTTCTCTCAAATATTTTGAAGGTTGACTGAACGATGAAACATATATGGCTTTCGCCTTAATAAACTTCCGGGCTACACTGCAAAAAAATTCCGTAAATAAAAGGATAGGTTCTCCGTAATCGCTAATGAGAAATCGTCCGTACTCGTAATTAAGGACAACTTGTCCGTTCGTCTGGAATTAAAATTATTTGAACAATTTAGTAGAGGGCCTACGATAAGCATAAATGCGTTCTATTAGATGTAGAAGATCATGCAATGCGTCCCCTGTCTGAAAAAAGTCATTTAACGTACTTTTAGACCGTGTTTTATAACTTTAGGCAATAGGTGGGGCTAGCTACTGCCTAAAAGCAGAAGGAAATGCGGTGCTGGTCTAGTAGAATCTTACTATCACTTATTTATTTATCCACACCGTTCTCTGGTTTTCCGGGTTTTCCCGCTCTCGTTGGTCTTCTGTCGTCTCGCGGTCTCGCTTTGACGTCCTCGGTGTTGAACCTCAAGATAAAAAGGCCGATCTGCTGACGAAACGATGAGTTCCTCTGCGTGTAAATATTTATTTTGTACGTGAGATACGGGTCCGCCTTCCTGAAGCTCGTGTTCCCATAGGGGTGAAACAAAACCACGGAGTCTTGCAGCCGAGATGTTTCGTATTTGATGACGACGGTCGCACTTCTCAGTTTCCGTTCGCGTTTGACGTTCATACGAAACCTGATGCAAGGTCGGGGTTCTCAATAAGCCCTTGTGTTGTATTTCGTCGCGAGCCAACTGGTAGCGCGGCCCGTCATTCAGAGAGCTCAAGAGAGCGCCTCTCGCGTATTCATGCCTACGGCTGACCTTATGTAACGGCAAGCGGTCGTGATGGCTTTCATGGGTCTGAAGTCTTCTACTTCAGCCAAGTAACCAGTAGACGAAGTAATGGTGGGCGGAGCATGGCAATCCCTGTTTCCTCCGCGGTTTAGGCGGACAGGATGGGGGCGGGGGCCAGGGGGGGGAGGGGGTTGAGTGAGGAGCGATGTGATTTGAGGTCGAGACAGCAGGGATCTACCTTACCGTCCCCACAACCGCTATAACGATGCCCAGGGCCGGTTCAACACCCACCAGGGCAGGGGTTTATCCAAAATTTTAGCCCGGGGGGGGGGGGAGGGGAGGGGAGGAGAAGAAGAAGGAAGGAAGGGGGGGGTATAGTACTTGTGTGTAGTTTGCGCAGGAAATTCTTGGGAGGGGGAGGGATTGGAGGGGAGCTGGACTCAAACTAGGGGAGTGTTTGTTATGGGGGTGTTGGGTGTGTGTTCTAAGTTTTTCCGGTGTTTCTGCTGAATGGGAGCCTTTCTCTATCCTGCTCGAGCTGATCGGGGAGAGTGCCCGACAGTCTAAAGCTATACGTCTTGACAATATTTGGCTATGGCTAGAGTTCTGTGTTCTGGGATAAATCGAATAAACTCCGAAAAACACTTGCCAGTAATAATTGGGCAAATTCAAATTTGTGAAAAAAAAAAGCTAATAATTTTAGGACTGCAAATTGCTCGAATCTGACCAGTTTTTATATTTTCTTGTGATCCTCGGACATGTTTTCCATTTCCTTATTTATTAGTTCCAACTTTTGTTTGTAAGCGTTACAAACGGGTATCCTTGACCCTGATCATAAAAACTTGATACTATCGCCGACACAGTGTTATCTATTACAAGGCAGCTGTGGCCATTTCGTCGCCCCAGCAGGCACCCTCCGAAACACCGCGCCTACCCTGTGCGGCAGAATATCATACTCTCTTTGTCGTCTGCTAGGCGGAAAGCAGATGCCGCCACAGCGCTTGCCGTTGTTTCCTTCACAGGCTTCATTCCGTAAGAGGCACCTCTTTCGGAATGAAGATTCTTCGACTCATGCAAACAACTCGGCCGAACTTCGAATGAAGGGGACACACCAAGCTAAGATAATTTTTGCCGATGGTTGCATACATATCCAGGTAGATTACTTTTATTGACCGGACAGACGGCTGTTGACAGTCTTCCCTCATTTCCAAAACTAGTTTCCAAACGCAGAAAAGTAAGGTAAGCATTCAGCACTACATTTGTTATTGGTATGTGGAGAAAATTTAATTTATTTATTTCCCATTTCTTTTCAGAGTTGTTAAACCGCTGTGGCGGCGTCTGTTTTCTGCCTAGCAGATGACGCAGAGACCGTATGATATTCCGCCGCACAAGGAAGGCGCAGTGCTTCAAAGGGCGCCTGCTATGTGGCGCTGGGGCAACGGAACAGCCACGGCTGCCGTGTCATAGCTAACAGTGCCGTCGGTAGTACAACAATAGTCGAATATGTCTTGCCTGTAAAAAGGCTGCCTTACTAAACTCACAAACTGCTGTTTCCTACCTTACATTCATTTCCACTGAAAATCCGAAAGACTTTGAATTGAAGGCTCTTCTTCAATAAGAAAAACCCATTTCCACGGCAAGGAATCTTTATCATCAGCTTTATTTTTGTTGACCCCGGACACTGACCGCACTGAACTGTCCACGGGGCTGCTTCTTCCTTCCAAAATTGTTTCTATATGTGCCGCTTAGCAATAAATTGCGCATATAGAGTTGTGCTTTCGACAAATGCTGTAGTTATGCATTTGCTCTTACGGCATAAGCCCCGACTACCACTGATTTCTGGCCGACACTAAAACTAGATACCGGAAAACACATATTTTAGGATACAATAATGAACACAGAACCACCCACCCCAATTTGAAGAGAAATAACCACCAAAAACACGGAACCTTAGTTATGAGTTTCGAACTTCCCAAGCTTAGGAGAAATCGTAAAACACACCTAACCGCTCTGCTTCTTCATGTGTTTCAAATGACCTCTGATCAGATGCTTGCCCACATAGCTTTGTACAATCTTGCGCAAATTTCAGTATTGCGGACGCCACGCACATAGAGATGATTTCAGTTCAAGGGAGAGGGGGCTCTACGGAGGGGACGGGGAACCTTTTTGAATGGTGAATTCCGCTCGCAGATCTCGAGCGCTCCAAAAGCGCTCCATTTCGTGCGCGCATATTCCGCTCGCAGATCTGGCTCGAGTTGGTCATCCTCCGCTCGTAGATCTCTGGCAGCACCCGCTCCATGGAGCGCCTCCAACCTCGCCGAACTTGCTCCGCGGAATTTCAGATCTATCCGGAACTTGACAGAGCGCATACGCCATTTCCTCTTTAGCTCGACAGTGCGCATGCGCGGCGAGGTCGAGCGAAGTCGCCGGCTGGACCGGCCGGGCCGATCGGGCCGTCGAGTTGGATCTGTTCGGATGCGTCGGTTGTTTACGCAGGATTGTGACGGCTCGAACGCTCCTACCTCGCGTAGATCAGGGATACAAAGCCGGGACTGGAGCGTGGTAAATCGTAAGCGCTGACATCTGTGATCGTGAGAGGAAGAATGAAGAAAACAACGACAGAAAATCCGGAGGCAGATGCAAGGTTAGGCCTGTTCATTCTGCAGCCAATGATTGTTTAGCTTTTTACACTGCATGCCGCCGGCGTTTTCTCGTGCAATAAAGCAAGAACAGACTAGTCAACGACCGTGCATGTGATGGTTTGTTACCTCTTTGTGTTTATTCAAGTCTTACCAGCAATCTGAACTCCACCGATGGCGATCGCTGTGCGTGCCCCGCCGCTTCAAGGCGGCCGAAAGGTATGTGACGGTGGCGAACGCGGACGTCTTTTTCGTTATTTGTGACACGGGCTTCACGGTACGGACATTTTCGCCCGGCCTGTGTCGCGTGTTATTTCTGCAGCTAAACAGTGACAGTTGTCACTGGTCGTCGGAAAGATCAGTCGGCTGAGGCGTTGGTGGGCTTGTCAAGTTCAAGCAGCGGCCATTTTGAACGGCCGAGGGAGAAGCGGTGGGGAGGGATGTGTGGGGAGGTCGCTCCAAAAATGCGAGTTTATCGTCCCCTCGGTCGATTCGGAGCGGGTACCACGGAGCAGAATTTTGCCTCCCTTGCGGATTTTGGAAAGCGCCCCGGATCTACGAGTGGAATTCACCATAAGACACACTGGATTGGGGAGAAGGGAGAGGAGCAGGTGCCAGCAAAACTGGAGGATTTCAGGGAGTAGGTGTCGGCTCTCTATGCACACCCCTTGCTAGGTGCCTGGCGTAACTATAACTAGCATGCTCAGACTGATTCTTGTCGTGCTTTTCGTAATCATTAAGCTTTCCTGGGAACGCCTAAAAGAAGACGATTGAAAGTGAATGGGTTAGCCAAGCCAAGCTGTATCTCACTGGCTCTTTTCAACTGCGTACAGAGGCTATGAGTATGACAATATACGTGTAAAGTCTCCGGCAATATGAAAGACCCATTCGAAGATGTAATTGCAGGCGGCTACGCTGGATTCGCTTTGGCTTTGCCCACATTGCTTAACATAAAAATTAAAAAAAAATTATTTTTTTCCTTCAAAATAATGTGCATCCGGGCAAAGTGAACTCACCACCACGCTGACAGACTCCTTGGCAAGGACATCAAGGTGAAATGTCTTTGTGAGCATTTTTTCTAATGTTGCTTAGCCTTTTTATATTTACAGAAGTGTTTCACTGATGGAGTAAGCTCGTGTGCAAACGTCCTGATGGGGTACCTCACAAGCAAGCCGACTATGGAAGTTGTGCACTGGATGTCATCTAGACAGGTTGCAGATGAGCGCGGGGATGCCACGGCCAAGGAAAAGGTGCTCCTACCGATCCTGGTGTGCCACTTCAAAGAGGATACAAGGACACTTTTCCACATCCTTGGGGTAAGTGCATATCAAAGTGATGTGACAGCTCTGCGAGTTCAGCATATATGTCATAAATGTGGTGCTTACCTTTTTACTTCTTCACAAATACTGCCAAAGCCATTATATGCATTATTTCATGAGCTGAGTGCACAGATGTTTTTTTTGCTCTGCTTTATATTAATAAGAAGAAGCGCTTCTCATATTGAAACGTAGGTGTGTGTCACTGATGCAACTATAATGTCGTTTACTGGTCAGGTGAACATTTTTTTTCAATTAAAAATTATGTTATCTTCTATTCTTAAAAGATAGACTTTTTAAAAATTTGCCCCATCTAGTGACGGCGTTTCAAACTACGCGCGGGCTCTGTGGTTGGCTACCGTCGGCCACAATTAGAATGTAGACTGTTTCTACCCAAGTACTTCTGTACCTGCCAAAGATGAATCTTCGTTGCTGCGTGCCGGGCAGCCTTAACCACGGTTAAGGCTGCCCGTGTGACGGGTATAAGTCAGGACGGTAATAAAACTGAGTATGTATCGTTTCTGTTCTAATTTTTGCACAGGATGTGTTATGAGGCTGGCCTTAAGCACTTCCTGTAATATGCCTCGCCTATGGATGCGCACACACAAAAATTCCAACAGTATGAAGAAGCACTGGTCATGCTTCGATTCGAACCTGCGACCCTCAGCTGGTAAGCCAATGTATTAAAACTACCAGAGACCACAAACAATGTATGCTTCGTGTGCTTTATATGCTTTATATACAATCTCGAAAGAGATTAACAGTATTAATAGAAAAGGAGAAAGGGTGCCATCATGTCCGCTTTGCTTAGGGTAGTGTAATCCTTTAGTACCGGATGCCTACAGCATGAACTGACTGAAAAACATAGACAAAATAGCAGGTAACATATAGCCATCATTGGGCAGGTGCATGTACAAGCTCGAGCCGGGGAACACTCTTTCACGTGCAGCACAGAAGAAAAAGAAGCGTTGTGAAACAAAACGGCTTAATATCGCCATACGACGCTCTCTTTCACGCCCTCCAGTGCCGCGCATGATACATTTCTGTGTTACCGCTGCCTTCGCCTCAGGAGCTTTTTAGTATAGCACAATTAATTATTTTGCATTTTAATTTTCAGAGGTCTTGCCTCGCCCATACATATCTTCCGAGATGCAAGTTTGTATTTCTTTTCAGGAGCCATCTTCAGTGGCACCTGTTTCGTCATAACAGAGCATCAAAGGATGTACGATGATCCTGTGCCCTTCTTGGAGGCAGTATGTCTTCAATTCGCCACATTTTATGTGCTGAACCTCTCCTACCCAAAGGAAGCTTCGGCGACCCTCGAGTTCACTCAACGGTGAGACAATCATTTGGCAATGCCTCAGTATACAGAGAGGTCAGAGAATGACACACTTCGTATCAATTTTCATTAGTAATTAATTTAACTAAAAAGTAAGGTAATTGCTTTCAAGATGTGGAGGAGGTAAAGAAGAAAACGACGGAATCACTGAAGGCTATTCGCTATGCAAGAGTTCGAGAACTGTTTCGAACAATGAAAAAAGCAGCAAGAAAAGCTTGTTGCATCTCAGGGAGAGTACTTTGAGGGTAATTAAATTTTAGAAATGTTTTGAAAAATATAAGAATTAAAACAAAATGCTCATTTCTTTTGGGGTCCCCCTCGTATATCTACAGGGCAAAGTCTAACAGACCATATGTCGTGTCTTCCTAGCCAAATTTGCCAAATCAACCCAGAGAAGGGCTCAAGGAGCACGGTAGCAACGAAGCAGACAGCTGTCCATCCCAAGATTTTGAAGCTGCTGAAGAGCTCAAAGTAGAGCCTGCAACACTGAACTTTTTTAAGTAAGCGAACAGTGACATTCTTGCTGATCTATCATTTCTTAGAGGGTAAGGTTAATCTGATGTGTCTAATATTGTTCTGTCATATGGTATGATATATAAGAATGACACTATTGGTCAAATGAATATTTTTACCTTAGCCGGTGTTGACAGTTGACACAATGGATACAATGGTACCCAGCCGATTGGAAATCCAGATGTTGGGGATGCTGCACATGACAAGCAAGGCAGTAGCTGTTGACTCCTAATAGCTCAGGAACTTGCCTCATTTGAATCACAGGTCACAAGCAAGGGCCCTGTACACAAATTTCTGAAATAGGTTTTGTCCTGATATGTGCAAACATCACCATGACTATCTAAATAAGTAATTTACACTGCAACATTGCTTTGTATAGCAAGTGTTATTTGCAAATATAAAATTCTACCTTGTTTATATTTTCATTCTGGCATTTATGTTAATGTAAATTTTTACTTTTCAGGAGGTTTTCTTCTAGTCGTAAAACATCAAGCAATGTTTTATAGTCAAATGTTTGGAAAAATGCCTCCACTTTGTGATATTTTGGATCAAAAGGATAGTTGGCATGAACTGGTTTTACTTACGGTAAGTGATTGCTTCAGTTCTAATATATTTATCATGTTTGTGAGAGTAAGCCCTGTCTGACATACCCGTGAGTGTCAGCACGTTTTTCTCTTGGTGGGGGCAAACCAACATTATTTTTGGGGGGAGGGAGGGGAAAAGGGAGTGACACTTTCATACACAGCTTGTTTAATATTCATACTCCAACACAGTGCAGCATGTCGCCAAGAAATATTTTCACACTATCCACAAATTCTTTGTACATCGTGATTTCAAATTGATCCATGGATTCCGCATTGCCGATGATCTGCAGGCTAAGTCATCACCTACAAACATGAGTGCCAATAGGTAAATCTAAACATTTACTCAGAATCCTTGAGAGAACTGAAGGAAGACAAAGTGAACTACAGCCAGTTGTATAAGGAGAGTGGCTCGTAGCCTTTTGTACCTTTAGCGGCCATGTTTCTGTGTGGTAACTCGCATTCAAAGGCAGTCTGACATTATGTGAATACACATTATTGTATTGGCTACCTCGTCAACGTGCACGTGCATGAGTTCATGGTAGTGTCCTTTACAAAGTTTAATTATTTCTGGAATATATGCTTATGCTAACTTTCCCCTGTACGCAAAAAAAACAGTTTGGAATATCTGCAAAGAGTCCAACGTGCCAATTAAGCGAAATTAGCTGGTCATCCAGTGATACATAAGAGGAAAATAACTTACTTTTAGCAGAGCATCAAAAGGAAGTCCTGCACCGCGAGTAT
Source organism: Ixodes ricinus (assembly GCA_037355805.1). Taxonomy (NCBI): domain Eukaryota; kingdom Metazoa; phylum Arthropoda; class Arachnida; order Ixodida; family Ixodidae; genus Ixodes; species Ixodes ricinus. The sequence continues at coordinate 19,935 of JAZHYW010042810.1, forward strand.
GATGCACCTCGTATTCTGTGAGGCTCTTGACTAAAAAGTTAACAATTACCATAAAAAAGCTGTCAAACGTAAATGTGTCGGGAGTCAGTCAGACACATCACGAGCACGCTGCGTGCTTATTGTCACCCTCTGAACAAGAAGTCTGGACTGCTAGCTGGGGTGATCTACGGGCATTTTTTCACTTGGGCAACTTCAGCTCCACAATTAAAAAAGTAGCTATGTGTCAAAATGACTTGAAACCCACCTAATTCTCGGGAAAGTCTGAAACCACCGACCCAGCAAAATTATCCTTGGCATGCAATCCCAAACACTAAAGAAGAAGATCTTGCTCAGTGTTTTTCTCTTATGTAAATAATTTATTTAAACACAAAGGGTCGGAGCTCCGGGGGTGAAAAACAGGTAAGAAATCACCCCAGTGCGGGGTCGTCGATGTTGGGCTTACTTTTAAAAACGCATCTGTTCAAGGGAATAAAATATCTCCGTGAAGTGGTGTCTGGCATTCGACTAGAGCTTAACTCGGTGGAGGTCACCTCTCCTGCACCATTCAATTTTATTTCCCAAAAATTTGAGGAAGACAGTTGTCAGACATCTCTTGACGGGTCTGTCACTTATCGAACACCCTAAATACGTTGTAAGGATGTGCGCATAGCAAATAGTTTATTTTCAAAGGATATAAACATTTGAAATTTTGTTAATACAGACTCTAGCAGGGCTGACAATTGAAAACATTTCCAACTCTGCCTTAGATGAACCATAAAAACATATTTCAAGTTTTTCATTAAAAAAAATCAAACAAGTAAGAACTCTTTTGCTTTCTGTTTTTTATTATATCTGCGTCATTCATTTTTAAGGAACCTACTTGGCAGGGTAATCCTTATTTTGCATCACTTGAGTCATTTCGCCGCCAAACCTGGTCGGACGTCGAACATGATCATATGAAGGCATTCGTGAAAACGTCAAAAATGTAGGCTTGAAATTACTTCGTAGTTTTCAAAGTTATCCAGTACCACTAGTATTGTTGATTGTATACCATAATTTAGATATTTGTATCACAAAATTAAGCTAAAACTATATAACACACCAACACAGCCGCGAGCACGCCGAAACCGAGACCAACCAAATTGAAGCCACCTGATGGCTGCGAGTGCATCGGCGCCCTCTATCCGCCGGTAAGGTAAGCTCCGCGACAAAATTGCGAAAAACCGGCGATCGGAATGACAAGTTCTACGCGTGCTCGACTGCCCTCAAGATGAATTTCTCTTTCGCCCTGGTCTGTTTTCGACAAGCTGGACAAAATGAAAGACGTTTACAATTCCCTGTAATGCCGAATTAGAGCACCGCTCTTGAGGAGGAGGAGCGGAGGAGAGGTATGCCGTGTGACGTCACGTGTGACGTCACTCGTGACCTCGTGTCCTCGTGACGTCACACGTGACATCACTGGTCACCTCGTGACGTCACTGTGCTCGACCCTCGTGACGTCACTCGTGACCTTCGTGACCCTCATGACATCACTCGTGACCCTAGTGACCCTCGTTACGTCACACGGGACGTCACGTGTGATGTTACGCGGTTACGCCGATGGCGACCGCGACTCTCCTCAACCCTGAAACGGGCGCCTAAGAGCTGCCCTCTAAAAGGGAAACTCGCTCCGGGAAAAGTGCCGTCCCGGAATATACTTGCCCGGTCACTTGAGAAGACAGCGAAGCCACGACCACGACCGGCTTCGTACTGGTCAGAATGATACCACCACACGAAGCCGTGTCGCTGGGTCGCTGGGACCTACTCGTATGCCGCGACGCCTCTGTTCTCGCGGTGCGTGAGTTTGAATTTTACGAGGTATACTACAAAAATAATTGGCTTAAAGTAAAGCCTAAACTCAAGTTCAAAGTAGGGAAATAAAGATAGATTAGAGTTTCGTCATTCTTGCCCATCTCGCTTAGACCTTTGCATTTAATAACATTATAAAGAAGTAGCTCAATTTTCACGTAGCCAAGAAAGCGCAGGAACGACCTTATAACCCTTGATTCTACATCACAACAAGGAGCTCTCAACTGTCGGCCCTCTTTCTTCTCGGACTGTCATCTAAGCTAGATACCATCACACATCACCAGTTTTGTAGACGTTGCTCTAAAAAAAGAATCGAAAAGAAACTTCTCTCGAGTGCATTGTTGAAATGTTAGACATGGTTTGTCTTTTATTGCAACTTTGTGGCGACGTAGAAACAGAATCCCGGACTGACCGTCCAAGAGATGTTGGCTCAAGTTCTTGAAAATCAGGCCCAGATGACGAGGGAGCTATCAGCTATAAAAGAAAATCAAAAACATGCAGAGCATGCAGTATACCGTGCAAACTCCTGAACATGTAATTTACAGTCATGTCATACAGTTTCTAGAATCAAATTCTTTTTTAGCGTTCATCAACACGGCTTCAGAAAAATTACTCATGCGAGACTCAGCTTCTATCCTTTACTAATGATTTATTCTCTGCTGTAGATAGTTCATCAACTGTTCACTGCATTTTTATAGACTTTTCCAAAGCTTTTGATACTGTCTGCCACAAATTGCTATTGTACAAACTAAGTAAGCTTAATCTGGATCCTACCGTTTTAAAATGGATCGAATCCTTCCTGTTTAACCGCACGCAATTCGTAACCGCTAATGAATTTAACTCCTCTCTGTGCCCTGTAATGTCTGGCGTCCCTCAGGGGTCAGTGCTAGGGCCCTGTTGTTTCTCATCTACATTAACGACTTACCTATTAGCATTTCCTCGTCAATAAAATTATTTGCAGATGATTGTGTCATTTACCGAAACATTACGAGTCCTTCTGATCATGTCATTCTTCAATCTGACCTAGATAACATTTCTTCTTGGTGTGATACTTGGCTCATGAAACTTAACACTACTAAATGTAAATTCATGCGAATTTCACGTCATGCCTCCGATGCTACGCCAACAGTTTACTCACTTAACGACGCTCCCTTAACCCAAGTTAGTTCATACAAATATCTCGGCGTTCACATAACTGATAACCTTTCTTGGCAAACTCACGTTGACCACGTAACAAGTAATGCAAATCGTACTCTCGGGTACTTACGCCGAAACTTTTCTTTAGCCCCTCTAGTTTGAAACTTCTGCTTTATAAAACGTTGGTAAGACCAAAACTTGAATACGCGTCATCAATTTGGGACCCTCATATAAACTCGCTCATTCTTAACATAGAAGCCATCCAAAATCGTTCTGTGCGTTTCATTTTTTCTAACTACTTCCGCACTGCCAGTGTCACATCAATGAAATCAAACTTAAACTTGCCAGAGCTCGCTTTACGCCGCAAAATATTTCGTCTTTGTCTTTTTCACAAAATCTATCATTTTAACCTGTTTCTCAGTGACTTGCTTTTCCAGCCGCCTTCATACATCTCTTCCCGCAACGATCATCATTTCAAGGTTGGCGTGCCCAACAGCCGAACCAATTTGCATTTTTGTTCGTTCATTCCCACCACATGCAGTGACTGGAACCACCTCCCCGCCGCCATCGCTTCCATCGCAGACACCAACCTGTTCAAATCTGCCATTTATAACCATATATTGTAACCCTGCCTATTCATGTTTGCTTTTGTTGTTAAACCTTTTTGCCCATTCCTCTCTGTAATGCTTCGGCGATTGAGAGTAAATAAATGAAATGAAATGAAATGAAATCAGGTTCAGCAGTCAAACGAAAAGTTGGCTGCCGTAGAGGCGAAAATGTCTGTTTAGGAAACGACTGCAAATCAGTTTCCCGCCCATCAGCACATGATATCTTTACTTGAAAACCTAGTCGCAAAAATGGATGACAGAATTGATGATCTTGAAAACAGGAGTCGACGCAACAACAATATCGTTTACGGCGTTCCCGAGGCAGCCGACAAGACAGCAGAATCCCTCCAGAGTCAAGTCGTGAATGGCATATTTGGTGAAAAGCTCGGGGTGTCTCTTACAAGTACGGAAAGATTGCACCGTATTGGTAAACGAACGGCTGATAGACCGAGGCCTGCTATAGTGAAACTTTTCAATTTTTCCGAGAAAACGCTTATTTTTAAAAACTGCCGAAAACTGAAGGGCTTGTAAATATCTGTCTCTGAGGATTTTTCAGAAAGAGTACGTTGCATTCGTAAGAACTTGTGGAACAGTGCTGCCGAAAACCGTACGAGGGGCGATAAAGTAAATCTAGTGTACGATAAGCTCGAAATGAACAACACGCTTTATGTCTGGGATTTTGAAAGACAAACGAGGGTTCCAATGAATCAGCGGTTTTCAGAACAAATCAACTGACAGTCAAAGCGAACGTCTGATGATGCCATAAAACTTATTAACCTAAATGCAAGAAGCGTCAAAAATAAAAAATGTCGACTTAGAGCATGCATTGCTTTCACGTAAACCACATATCATGATTATTACAGAAACGTGGCTAACTGATAACATAATAAATTCGGAAGTAGTTCCACCCGGATATAAAAATGATACGGAAAGACCGATATACACGGGGCGGGGGCGTGGCAATAATCTTTGATTTATTCTTTATTTATTTTCTTTAAGAATACTGCCGGCCAACTTTTGAGGGCCAAGGCATGATTGACAACATCTGAAACCATCAATGAGTCGAATGAACAAACAAAAATAAACAAGTATCTTAGTCATTGGTGACAAAAAACAATTCATCAAATGCACTCGCAAATAAAGCGGTAGAAGCAATCGCCGTCACACTTGGTGGCAACTCATTCCACTGACAAACAGAACGAGGAAAAAAGGAGTATTTAAAAACATCTTTTCTGCAGCGGAACTCAAGGAGCAAATTCTCGTGCTTCCGCCTTGTATAACGACTCGCGTTATACTCCAAATAATTATCAAAATTTAGACCAGCTTTATTATGAATTATGTTATGCAAAAATGTCAAACGCTTTACTTTCCTTCGACATGATAATATAGACCAGTGGTTCTCAACCATCGAAGTTTCGCGGACCCCTTGTGGATCGGCGGAGATGATGGAGGACCCCGTTCGTGGTAAAGGGAGGGGAAAGTTAAAGGTTAAATATAGTAGTGATTTAATAAACGGATATAACTAATGGCTAGTGTGAAGGAGACTTTTCTTATTGTCATACATACGAGAAAACTCGCCAGAAAAGGGAAACGTTTTTTTCTCACTTTGAGAAAAGAAAACTTTTATTGCAGGGCTTGACTGATGAGGCAGGGCTTCGCGGACCCCTAGAATGCCTTCGCGGACCCCAAAGGGTCCGCGGAACCCCAATTGAGAATCACTGATATAGACACTTTGGAGGCGGTATACAACGGTGACACGTGTGAATCTTTGCCGTATGAGTTGTAAATAAATCTAAGCGATTTTGTTTTGAAGGCCTTCCAGTTGGTCGATGAGCGATTGCGAGTGCGGGTCCCCTTACAACGTCAGCATATTCCAGCAAAGGATGAATCAGCGATATTATAGGCCGTCAGCTTTGTTGCAGGAATACAGTGACACATTTTCGGACGTAGCGACCACAATTTGTTTGACGCTTTTGCGACAGTCTGCTCAATATGACTAGCCCAGCTTAAGTTGGACGTGATAGTAACACCCAGATACTTGAATTTAACTACTTCTAGGGCATTTAAATGAATCGAATAAGAAAAAAAAAAGATAGGCACCTCCTTCAGTGTAATTGAAATCTGCACAGATTTCTTGACATTCAGATCCATTTGCCATTTTTGACACCACAATGAAATCATTTGAATACTCTCCTCTAAGCACATTTGGTTAGATACACAAGATATATTTGAAAACAATACACAATCATCAGCAAAAAAACGGCACTGTATCGAGAGCTTATCAACTCGCAGGTCATCGATAAAAACCAAAAAAGAGCAACGGTCCGAGTACCGAGCGCCGGGGCACTCCAGAAAGAACAGCTGACTCTATTGATTCAGCATTGCCTACACACACAAACTGTTTACGATTCGTAAGGTACGAGTCTATGCACCTCAGTAGGCGATCATTGCCCAACACTTGCTTCACTTTATGCAGTAACTTGTGATGCGTAACCCTGTCGAACGCCTTCGCACAATCTAAGAAGACAGTGTCGACTTCACCATTCTTATCAATCACTGAACCAAGATTGTGGAACGCATGAAGCAGCTGTGTCACTGTCGAAAAGCCTCTTCGGAACCCATGTTCCGAAGAGGCTTTTCGACAGTGACATACGTTTATATCGCATGCCGGATATGGACGGGGTGGAAATCTTGTGGGTTCGTGTTAGTATTTATTCTACTTCCGTTATCGTTGGTGGTTTTTATCGTCCACCTGGTAACGACAACTCCTTTGAGGACATTAATCAGTATCTTTTAACAAACGTACACTCAAGTTCTAGGATTATCTTAGCTGGAGATTTTAATCTCCCTAATATCGAGTGGGAGAGCACAGAGTCATCCTGCTGTATCTCACAGGCGTTGACTGAGTTAACATTATTCCATAATCTCGTTCAGATAGTAAACGCACCCACGAGGGTGTCAGATAGATTAATTCCACTCCTGACTTAGTTTTTCTTTTCTCAGAATTTGGTGGAAAGAGTGAAGGATGTTGATATTTTAGGAGGCATTTCTGACCATAAGATGGTATATCTCACTTTAGCAGCTACAAAAATTGTTAAAAAAAACGACAAAAAAAAAGAATACTATGACTTTTCTAGGGCAGATGATACTGCTATCATTGATTCCTTGTCTTTTTCGTTTTCTGAGTTCTCAAGCGCATCTCTCATGCCAGAACTAGTTGTCAATTTTCTATGGAACTTTTTTCAAAGGCTTGCTTTTGAGTGCATTAATAAATTCGTGCCGAAAAGGGAGAA
>JAZHYW010042811.1:0-16386 GCA_037355805.1 Ixodes ricinus
TGAACATTAGGAATCAGCAGTTTTGTCTGTCATCCGGCAGGTAGCGCAAGAAAACACCCTAACAGTTTTTAATTGTTCTTAAGATTAACTAAGCTTGACAACTATCAAGAAACCAAAGCAAGATCCTTGTGAAAATCTAATACATCGCAATGTATATCTATTCCATACAAAAAATGTTATTAGATGCCAATAAATCTGTTTGATGTTCATAAACAATATGCCTTAAAAACAGGCAAGTTTGAAGGGCTCCTGGAGCGTTATGACTTTGAAATTGAAAAAAAATCCACCGTCCACTTCTTGGGCAACCATTGTAGTTCTAAATGTTATAAAATATTTTATCATAGTTTAATTATTTCCTCAGCGGCATTTGAAGCACCGTGACTCGAAGCACAAAAATGTGCTACGTTTGATATAGAATATCTAAACAAAAAATATTTACACAACATTAATTTTTTTCTGCATATTACCAATTATAAGCACTACGTCTGTAGCTAATTTCATTGCCCTAGCGCATGTCATTCAAAACATATTTGTGCTGAAAAATTACAATTTTAGGGCAATATTTGGAGAGATGAACAAAACAAAGTAGTGCAAATACCAAAAAAGTGTATCGTTACATTCTGCTCCAACATCATCTTAACAAAACTGCACTATTGGAACCGTGTTATCTTTAATAGATTCTTCATGAAACATGAACCAGTGGAGCAAGTGAGGGTCGGTGCCATCATATTCGCAACGCAACAAATGCGCATGAGCAGTATAAACCAATACATACATAATATCAAATGAAAGAGGATTGCATTGCCTTTCGAACGACATAAATGCCACAAAACAGTATTCAAAAGGAGATGAGTAATGACTTGCCAAAAAGTACCTAAACTGCCACATTCAGTGGGACCGTGGCCTTACTACCAACTCAAGTGCTGCACATATATACTGGAGCGCAACACCACCGAGCAAGAGTCTACTTTTTGGGGGTGATATTTTAGGGACAAAGAAAGGCTTTTTTCATTACTTCATCAGGTACGTCATTAGCACAGGCACAGGTCTACTGTTCAAACTGCAATACTGGTTCACAGCTGATCACAGGGTACTTAGAGTGCCAAACATACTGTGGAAGAACGAAAAAATATGTACACCCGCCGGCGATATGAAGGTGAACGCCGGACCGTCGACCGCTCCGTGCTATCAGCGCGATGACGCGGCTGCCGTGACGCCTCGCTTTCTTGTCGCGATATGAAGGTGAACGCCGGACCGTCGACCGGTCCTAGCTATCAGCGCCATGACGTGGCTGCCACGGCAGCCGCGTCATGGCGCTGATAGCACGGAGCGGTCGACGGTCCGGCGTTCACCTTCATATTGCCGACGGGTGTACCATGCCTGCTTTCTGGGCTCCCGCTTGGCCTGCAAGCCTACCTTTCAGTGATAGCTAGCAAAAAATGCTTACATCGAATTGTTTTGCACACGTGCAATGATGACAATCAATTCCTCCTGCCCTCGTGAATTTTTGTTTTAAAAGACACGGGAGTTGGACGACGTCGAGAGAGCCCGATTTGCACAAACTATTGTGGCCCTGAAAAGGGCCGTTGTTCCACATGTTCCACACTAGCAGGCAGAGTGCACGTTATTATTGCGAAAGCATTAACTGTCTCATGGAGCGAGCCGACGTCATCAGCTTTCAAGCCGCGCCAAACGGCACCTAAACTCCTTTCTCCAAGTGAAGGCACAATCTGATGGCTCCCAGCTTTGAAGTCGCGTGAAAAGCCTAGCCGAACGGCACCTAGTTTCCCCACTCCCAGTGGAGCGCAGTGAAGCCGAAATTTGATGGATTTCGGCTTCGGTCCCATTCGCTGGCGCGCGCCATAGTTTCAAAGAACAAGGCTCTCATTGGCCGCTGCGTGTCAGTTTCAACGATCGCGACCCCATGGCGCTGCGTGTCCGCGCCTCCAGTGCGCCGGTAAAACAAAGCGGCGCAACCCCATGGCGCTACGGGTTCCGCGCCGGTAAAACGGATATGGTGGCGCGCGCTCGGCGGCTTCTGCTTGTCTCGTCGCCGACGAACATTGCGCCGCCTGCGGCATCCGCATCGTCGGCGAGGCTTCTGTACAGTGAACTAGAATGGGAGTAGTGGAAAAATAGCCGGCCTCCAGGTGAGGCGCTGCGTGTAGAACCTACCAGGTAGCGCTGGTGTTCGATTCCGGAGCACTCCTGCCAGTGAAGTTCGCGTCAAGCGTAGCTGTTTTTGATTTTAGCGGTTCATTAGTGTGGCCTATGTATGCTTTATGGGTGTTTCACCTATGAATACTTTATGGGTGTTTCAAGGCCCATGAATTAATGTTTAAAGCTTACTTGGGCAATGAAGTGAAAACCGGGGTAAGCAGTCTTGCATTCTGGCGGGTAGCGGTGCGCATCCGTCTTCTTTCTCTTCGTTTTCATTGCTTGGCGACAAGACTCGAACCTATGTAATCACAATGCCAAGCACTTGACATTCACGAAAACAAATTGCGAAAGCGGCCATAGACACCACAGGAACCATCTGAGTACGTACGCGACGCCATATCCCATGTTACAGTAGCCATGTCCTCCGGATTTCGACAACAACGCCACTCGCGGCAATCTACACTTCTGGTCTCACACAGCCGATGGGGTGCCGCCGGCGCTTTTTCCACTGCCCCTGTATTCTAGTTCACTGTAGCTTTTGCTCGTCTCGAGGCCGACGAACATGGCGCCGCCTCAAGCATCCACACCTTCGGCGCCCGCCACCTCGGCAATGAGGACACCTGCTCCGTACGTGCAAGTACAACGCAGATGAACAAAGGGAGCGGAATAACAACATGCATGCTTTCGAATTCACAACTCATAAAAAGTGCTCAGGTGTACCTCGAGCCTTTTCAAGTTCCTCGATGCCGCTGAGATATGCGCTGGATTCGTCGGAGGACGAGGTGTCTCCTGTAGTGAAGACCACCGGCTCATTATCACTGTCGACGATCATGTCCCGCTCCCATGCTTAATCATCAACACGCTCAACGTGTGTGCAACAGTTTTTCCAGCCTTTTTGGGTGACAGATGCCAGTGCTTCTGGCAGGAGGCGCTCTCTTTCTTGCAGCGTAAAACCTACCCCAATCCCGCCCGTCATTGCGTAGAGGATCACGTGACATCTCGTACCATGTGATAGCCATGTTCTTGGCGGCCCGAGGCCAATGTTGCCGGACCGAGCCGAAGTTCCGGCTTCGATTTCTGCTCGTGATTAAAATTAGATTTAATATATATATATATATATATATATATATATATATATATATATATATATATATATATATATACATATATATATATATATATATTCACAGAAAATTTGCCCTTTAAAGGATGGTTGTCGAAGAATGCCAAAAAAATGGTCTCAAGAAACGTTTCGGGCCTGGTAGGCTCTTCGTCAGTCAAGAAAGACAACTTCGTTTTCCTTTTCTTTATATATATATATATATATATATATATATATATATATATATATATATATATATATATATATATATATATATATATATATATATATATATATATATATATATATATATATATATATATATATATATATATATGGGCGGTTTCATTTGGATTCAGGCAACGAGTGGCAGTCGTATTTTTTATTTTGCTTCAAACTTTTATATTTTGTGGAGCATGTTCCTAGAAGAACAATCCTTTTTATTTTCATGTCCTGACATGATTAGTTCCTGAGAAAAAAAATCTCAAAGAAGCGGGAAAGAACTACGAGGTTTTGACGATTGTCGTGTGTGGCGTTTTTGAATCACTCTCGATCTCAAAGTATTGAAAAGGGAACGTCTATATTTTTTTAGTGTGATATATAGGCATGTAGGTAAGCCGACATTATAACTGCTATTTATTATTCGTCGCTCCAATTTTTGTAAAAATCCCCAAACATGCCTCCGCGAACAACTGTGACCTAAAATGGGGATTTTATTTTGAGTCGACTATGTTTAGTATCGCTTTTAAAATATTACCACGTGTAAAATCATTCATCGCCTTCCAAATTAAGCAAATTTCGTGTTTTTATCATGTACGAGTACTGAGAAATAAATTATGAAACAGAGAGGGTTTTCACTTTTTGTTCAACTTCAGCACGCTGTCTAAAAAAAACCCCATTTTTAATTTTTTTCTTTTTCTGGCGTTGCGTTCTCTTCACACCCTTCTTTTAGCCAGGATACATTTCGTTAATAGTATTTGCCTTGGTTTTGAGTTTCAAGCCTCTAAAAATGCTAAAAAAAGAGCAAATGCCGATGGTGGGATTTAACGATTTTCGTGTGTGGCGTTTTTGAACCACTCTCAATGTCAAAGTATTCAAAAGAGAGTTTCGAAATTTTTTCATTGTGATATATATGCAAGTCAGTAAAACGGCATTTCATCTACTATTTATTATTCGTCGGTCCAATCTTTGTAAAAATCCCCAAACATGCCTCCGCGAACAACTGTGACCTAAACTGCGGATTTTTTTGTTAGTCGACTATGTTTAGTTTTGTTTTTAAAATAATACCACGTGTAGAACCTTTCATTGCCTTTAATAATATGTAATATTTGTGTCTTAATCACGTACGAGTACTAAGAAATAAATTATTAAACAGAGAAGGTTTTCACTTTTCGTTCAATTTCAGCACACTGTATAAAAAAACATTTTTAATATTTTTCTTTTGTTTTTGCTTTGTGTTTTTTTACACCCTTATTTTATCCAGAATACATTCCGTTAGAGGTATACGCACTGGTTTTGAGTTTTTAAGCCTTTAAATATGCTGAAAAATAATTTGGTTCTGTTTCAACATGAATTTAGCATTAAAAATATAAAATTTCGCATTTAAAAATCTAGGTTTCCAATAGAGAGCGTATTTTACTCTAATGTTTCAAAATATTATACTTTGATATTTCTAACGTAGTATAGATTATGTAGCGCATAGGGTTTAGGCTTGAGGCCCCTCCAATCTAGGCACCGGCAGAAATTGTCTGAAAACCCGCTCCCGGCAGTTGCGATTTCATAGTGTTTAGACGTTTGGAATTGCAAACTTGATATTATACGCCTAACGACATTCATGTTTTTGATATGAGTATTTATTCAACGTCCCTCAGATTATTATAATAAAGAATAAAATATACAGCTATAACCCATTAACCCACCATCAGCATTTGCTCTTTTTTAGCACATTTAGAGGCTTAAAACTCAAAACTAGTCCATATAACTCTAACAGAATGTATTCTGGCTAAAAGAAAAAGTGTAAAAAACAAAACGCGAAAAAAATAAAAAATATTTTTTTACTTTTTTTTACAGTGTGCTGAAATGAAACGAAAAGTGAAAACCTCCTCTGTTTCATAATTTATTTCTCAGTACTCGTACGTGATTAAGACACAAATATTACATATTATTAAAGGCAATGAAAGGTTCTACACGTGGTATTATTTTAAAAACAAAACTAAACATAGTCGACTAACAAAAAAATCCGCAGTTTAGGTCACAGTTGTTCGCGGAGGCATGTTTGGGGATTTTTACAAAGATTGGACCGACGAATAATAAATAGTAGATGAAATGCCGTTTTACTGACTTGCATATATATCACAATGAAAAAATTTCGAAACTCTCTTTTGAATACTTTGACATTGAGAGTGGTTCAAAAACGCCACACACGAAAATCGTTAAATCTCACCATCGGCATTTGCTCTTTTTTTAGCATTTTTAGAGGCTTGAAACTCAAAACCAAGGCAAATACTATTAACGAAATGTATCCTGGCTAAAAGAAGGGTGTGAAGAGAACGCAACGCCAGAAAAAGAAAAAAATTAAAAATGGGGTTTTTTTTAGACAGCGTGCTGAAGTTGAACAAAAAGTGAAAACCCTCTCTGTTTCATAATTTATTTCTCAGTACTCGTACATGATAAAAACACGAAATTTGCTTAATTTGGAAGGCGATGGATCGATTTTACATGTGGTAATATTTTAAAAGCGATACTAAAAATAGTCGACTCAAAATAAAATCCCCATTTTAGGTCACAGTTGTTCGCGGAGGCATGTTTGGGGATTTTTACAAAAATTGGAGCGACGAATAATAAATAGCAGTTATAATGTCGGCTTACCTACATGCCTATATATCACACTAAAAAAATATAGACGTTCTCTTTTCAATACTTTAAGATCGAGAGTGATTTAAATACGCCACACGCGACAATCGTCAAAACCTCGTAGTTCTTTCCCGCTTCTTTGAGATTTTTTTTCTCAGGAACGAATCATCTCAGGACATGAAAATAAAAAGGATTGTTCTTCTAAGAACATGCTCCACCAAATATAAAAATTTGAAGCAAAATAAAAAATACGACTGCCACTCGTTGCCTGAATCCAAACGAAACCGCCCATATGTATATATATACACCTTTTTTCGCGAAGCAAATAACGTAGTCTCTTTCGCTAGGGATTTTTAATGCGAAATCACTCATTATCCCGAAATCTTTGGCATCGAGCGGAGTTGCCCTTTACCACCTTCAGCGACCCATGAGTTTTCAGGTCATTGACACTGAGAAATGCATGCACTTAATCAGCATCCGGTATTTTGTTCGCTACAGAGAAAGAAGTCGTTGTTCGTGGGATGGCTAATCTTTTACAGACTTGTCAAATGGTTCCACTTGTCCAAATCGAGTCATGATTTCGTCGGTGACAACTTTGTCACTGCAACAGAAGTGTAAAAGTATCCAGGGTTCGCCCAATCAAACATTGCCAGTTATGTGTGCACGCTAGTGTCTCGAAGCAGGCTAGTTGCAAAGGTGTTTTTGCAAAGCTGTTTTTAAATAGTGTATTTTTAACTCAAGAAAAAATAAAGAAATTTGAGCTCGATAACTTTAAACAAAAGCTCGAGCCCCATTGTGTCTAAGGAATATAAGTGTAAACATAATTTATTAAAAAGTCATTGTTGCTTTGCTTCATACAAGAAACAATTTCGCATATGGCTCAAAATAACTTCCTTGTTTCGCATATGGATTGCGTGCTATTTCTTATTTCACATATGCATTTTTCAAGAAAGTCCCCACTTCACATATGTCTCATAAGAGTTATACTAACATTATTGTATGGTCTATCGGTTCTTTACAAACAAATTGTGCTCCTTGTATGCTTCTTATATCACTTTCGCATTCCCTATATAAATCGCATACCTTCTTGTAAGTCCTTGTATTCGTTATATGTGCTCCTTGTATGCTTCTTGTTTGCTTCGACATTTCTTTCATAAATTTCATATGTCCTTGCATGTGCTTGTATTCCTTACATGAGCTCCTTGTATGCTCCTTGTGTCGTTGTGAAATTTCTTCCATAAATCGCATATGTTCCTACAAGTTCTTGTATACCTGATATGTGCTCATTGTATGCTTCTTGTATCACTTTCGCATTCCTATATAAATCAGATATGTTCTTGTATTCCTCATATGATTTCTTGTACGAAAGTAACATATGGTTTTTCAGAAGGGAACTGCAGTTACTCACCGAATCAACACCGGTACGGAACCTCCAATTCACCACCGTCCTTACCGAGTGTCACCGAGCGAACGCCTCACTATCCAACATAAAGTTAATAAAATGCCATCAAAAAACACTGTCCAGTCCTCATCAAGTCCTTGGTCCTCTCCTGTCGTCTTAGTAAAAAAAGATGGACGGATCATGGCGCTTCTGCGTCGATTACCGCCGATTAAACAATATAACAAAAATATGTGTATCTTCTTCCCCGTATCGACGTCAACCTCGGTCACTTATGTGGGGCTGAGTATTTTTCAGTGTTGAGAAGTACTTGAAGTACATTGTACTTTAAGTACTACTTCAAGTAGGTTTAGGAAAATTGTACTTTACTTGAAGTACATTCTCTGAGTATGTACTTGTACTTTACTTAAAGTATTTTTTTCTGGTACTTTCCGAGGAAAGTACAATTCCCGACTTCAAAGTACATTCCGCAAATTTGGCTTTGTCACATTTGTATCACGAAATGATGCTTTGTCAACTCCGAAGAAATACTGGGAGGGATATTTTACTCTCACCAGAAACGTGAGCAGACGACGCATCGCTCCGTTTGTTCTGGGGGCGGCTTTCCTGTAGCTTTTTGAACTCTCGCTACTTCCCGGTCCGTCAGCGCAAGGAAGGAGCTTTAAAATATTAGGAGAGCAAAATTAATCATAATGTAGCACCTCAGATTGTGGTGCGGAAAAATTAAATTTTCAAGTCGAAGTAAAAGACAACAGAGGAGAACGTCACAATGTTTTGAGACATTCTCTTTTGTCTTTTCCTTCTATTTGAAAGTTCCTTCATTTTTTCGCACCCCAATCTCAGGTGTCACATTATAATTAATTATCACCAGCTCGCTCGCACACTCACTGTTTTTATTTTTTTTTCATTAAGGAGAGGACATTCCTCTATGAGAGGGTTGCTTGTGGAAGCTACGGGGCTGACGTCATGCTCTCTCCTAGTACGTTTAACCCCTTTGGGTGCAACAATCCAGTTCAAGGGGTGCAAATTCAAAAGAGGGACTTCTGAATTTGGCTCCATTCCTGAAAATAATTACTCTGTGGCAACTTGACCTTATCAAATATTCGCCGCTGTTTTCGAAAATAGGTCATGCACCCCTGATTACCCCTGGGCAATGCATATCATGCAGTTAAAAAATCACTGTATAGGGGAATTAAAGGGCATCATGAAAGATTGTTTTAAAATACTTGTACTTTACTTTGAAAGTACATTATACTGATAGTACTTTACTTTAAGTACATTGCTTCCAGTGTACTTAATACTTTACTTAAAGTACATCACGTCTAATTTACTTTGTACTTTACTTGAAGTACCTTTTAGATGTACTTTACTCAACACTGGTATTTTTACAGCATTGACCTACGCGATAGGCATTGCCAGATCTGCGTCGACCAATTGGACCGCGAGTAAACTGCGTTAATCACACCTGACGGACTCTTTGAATATAATGTGATGCCGTTTGTTCTTTGCGATGCGCCGGCCATGTTCGAAAGAATGATGAATCGTCTCCTCAAAGGCCAAAAATGGGTAACCTGCTTATGCTACCTCGATGATGTAATCATTAACTATGATTTATTCCTTAAGCGCCTCGAACGTGTAAAGCAAGGTTTTGAAGCTGTTCGACAATCTGGAGTGCAACTCAATGCATAAAAATCTCGGTTCGAAAGTCAGCAAATTAAAGTTTTGGAGCACCTCGTCGACAAAAACGGTATCCTCCCAAACCCAGAAAAAATCTAGGGAGTCAAAAATTTTCCCAAACCTAAATCTACAAAAGACGTTAGGAGGTTCTTGGGGGTTTTGCTCCTACTTTCGCCGCTTCATTAGAGAATTCGCCACATTTCCCTACCGCGTTCCTCTCTCCACAAGAATAATCAACCTTTCGAATGGCACCATCAACACCAGGCGTCGTTCTTATATATCGAGGCTGCTTTGACATCAAGCCCAATTCTTGGCTATTTCGACGACACGGCACCCACAAATATTCGAGCCGACGCCAAAGGTCACGGCATTCGAGCTTTTCTCGCGGAACATAACCTTCGAAGAGAACGAGTAGTTGCCTACGCCAGACGGCTTCTTTTACCAGCTGAGCGAAATTACACCATTTCTGAGAGGGAATACTTGGCTGTGATATGGTCAATGTGTAAATTTCAGCCATACATTTTGGACGTCCCTTCCGTGTCATAACTGATCGCCACGCGCTCTGCTGGCTGTCATCATTAAAATATCCTATTAAACGCCTCGGTCGCTGGTGACTTCGCCTTCGAGGTTATGAATTCACCATCGTATACAACTCTGGAAAAATGCACCAAGATGCTGACTGTTTGTCCCGCTATCCAGGAGGCCCAATTGATTAATCCCACCAAACTGAACTGCCTGTCCTTCCAATCTCAGACCTCGTCAACCTCGCCCAAGAACAACGTCGTGACCCCGCCCTTAGAGCTCAGATTGACCATCTAACGTCAGACCTAAAGCAGCCATCCTCAGGTCTTCTTCGCATCCGGAACGACATCCTACACCGGCAAACGTTCCAACTACGTGGATTACCGTGGCTTCAGGTTATTACTCTACACCTAAACACAGCTATGTTTAACTAACTACACTACACGCCTTCATCAGGACATCTCGGCTCCGCTCAGCCTAGTCCAACGACTCGGGGTTCATTTTCTTGGACCGTTCCTTTTGTCAGGCACTGACAACCGTTGAATCGCAGTTGCAATAGACAACACCCCTCGTTATGCGATCGCCCGCGCCATTCCAACCAGTACTGCTGTTGACCTCGCCAAGTTGATCTTGGAGGACGTAATATTGAAATACGGAGCACCTCGAGAACTTCACAGCTATCGCGGACGTTCCTTCCTCTCGCACGTAGTCTCAGAAATGCTACAATCCTACTCCGTGCCCCACCAAGTCACCACCGCTTATCATCCACAAACGAATGAATTGACCGAGCGAATGAATAGGACGTTATCCGACATGCTGTCTATGTACGTCGTGTCCAATGAAAAGAATTCGGACGCGGCCTTGCCCTATATCCCGTTTGCATATATAATTAATTACGCGACGACACAACGCGTTTCACCTTATTTTATCGACTATTTGGCAGTGAACCTTTCTTAATGATTGATTCTCTCCTTCCACTACAACCAGACGCTTCCCTCACAGCATTTGTCTCCGACGCAGATAAGTAAAGCTGAAGATGCCCGTCAATTAGCTCGTCTACGCTCACTTGATTCTCAAAAGCGCCAATGCACGCGGTACGACAGATCGCACCAACACGTCAGGGTTTCTCCCGGAGATCTTTTTCTTCTTTGGATACCGCAGTGCCTTGTCGGATTGGCCGACAAGCTACAACATAGTTATATTAGACCCTACCGGATCTACCACCAATCAGTGACGTCACATGTGTCGTAGAGCCCCTCCATGAACAAAACGACGGACGCCGCAAACAACGAGACGCCGTGCACGTGCTCCGTCGAAAGCCATACATCGCACCGACGGCCCCGTAGCTCAACGACAAAGAAGGTCGTTTTCTTTCCGGAAGGGTAATATTACGGAGATGAAGGAAGCAAAGACGGGCAATCAGGCAGGGGATGAGAAAGAAGAAGCGCCCCGATCTCCCGATCCCGCGAGGTCGAAGCACCAATTTAGCCTTCTCCTGCAACCATTCTTATTATTCTGTAAATAAACCATCGTTCGCCGTAACAACATTGTTAATATTATAATTATAAAAGAAGGTGGGAGGCTTGACAAATGTGGAGGTCAAAGGGAGATGGAAAATGCAGCTATATCATCTTTATTTTTACGGGTTTTCGCCAAGTGCAGCATACAGGAAGCTAGCCGCATGACTGCTTCCTTCGAGCAATACAAGAAAAGAAATCAACTGCTTCGTGCCTTTACCATTGTCGGACAACCAATCACGAGCAGAAAAATTAAATCGCAGGATCACGTCGCGTTCAACGTACGTGATTGGTTTAAACGTTAATGGCAAGAGGGCGAAGACGACGGCGAGCGCCATGGCGATACAGGTTTGGCAATAAGTTGATTTTCACCATCCGATGGTAGCGTGGGCGGTGTTCGGAAATGATGGTACTCATTAGAAAACGGAGCATAAAGAAGTAAAATTTTTTTAATGAGGTGGTCAGAACTGAACATTGCACTGATGTTGCCTCCTCCATGAAACCGTACCGGAAGACAACGCTATCTCCGGTTTTTTCATGGCGTTGTCGTGACCGCATTTTGATCGGCACAAAAACATCACTACTTACTAATCTGGTCGACCCTTTAGATACGCTCAATGTCTGATACAACGTATATCATACGCGATTGTCTGCCTTGTCTTTCCCCGTAGTATTTCCAGGATGCGCTTACTGAACGAAAATACCACGCCATTAAATTCGCCGCCGATTCAACAGCCGCCAACGGGACGCTTTAATATTGCGGACATCAGAGCTTTCGTAGAGATAGCCGGGACTTTTTTCTATGTGTATTACACTTGAACGAATACTAATGCACGAGCTATTTATCTAAGGTGGGCTCGAAAACACGCGACACGCAGGACGACGCTGGCTTGCAGCGTTGGCTGCGTCGTACTGCGTGCTGGGTGTTTCCGCCATGTTCGCGTGTGGATATTTACCGATTGCCTGTACGCCGTACACGATAGCCGTCTGTGATGACTGCTTTTATTTTTATAACGCTCCCAATTTTCGTTTTCACCTTGAACCAGTTTCTTTTTGCCCCTAACTTTTCATGATTTTCAAATTTGAACATATTTGCGGCCACAGTCAAGACCAAAGTAAGTTAACAAACCTTGTTTCTCATCGCAGGTCAAGAAGCTTCTGCTCTTGCTCGGATTTTGAAATGCACTTTTCACATGCATTATATCGGCATCGTGTTGAACACGTGTGGCCGATTCAAGCATGAGCGTCAAGTGCTTTAGCTATCCCTATTGAAAAACCCGGCAAGAAGTTCCAGTGCCATCCGGTAAAAATGGGTGAGTTTTTTACCCGTTTTCACCCGAAACCAGCATAGTTTACCAGTCTCTACTGTAAGTTTTACCCTGCAGCCACTCTCGTTACCAGACGCACCCGTCTTTGTTGAAACTTTTACTCTCAGCCACACTCGTTTACCGGACTTCACTGGAAGTCGACGCGAAGGAAACGGCTAAAGCCAAGAAAGCCAAGACGAGCCAAAGACTAAGTGTGTAATGGCGGCCGCCAACGCAGCGGCATTCTCGAGAGTGTTTAAGTTCAGGACGACGTTTGTCACAAACTCTGGCCACAACCGACGCTCCCATGGACCTTTTACAGCGAAGCTGTTCGCGACTATTGGCCCCGAGCGGGACCGATTGGAGCGCTGCGATCGCTCGACCGTGACGTAGGATGGAGGATCACGTGATAAGGCCAGCTATTCCGCCTTGCTTTGGTCGGGGCCTTCGGAAGCCCTTTCAATCGGTACCTTCGCATTTTTTCTGTGTTTGAAGCTTGATCAGTAAAGGCGTGGATCGGCTTCGGTAGCTGTCGAGCTCAGGGAGCAACGGTAAAGTACTGTTCGGGGCCGCAAACCCGCAGTTACGCGACCGACCCAAATATCAGCTACCACATCTACCCCAAGGAGAAGCATTCCAATATGGTTCATAAAATGTGAACAGTCTCACCCTGCGTGGCAGTACCTTTCTCATACGGCTTTAAAATTATTTGAACAATGGGATTAAAAATGTATGTACAAGTTGGCGTCACGTAATGCAAGTAGAGCTGAGTGCTCGTAGACTTGAAACAGTAATTTACAGAGGGTAACAAGCCATAAAATTTCACTGACTAGTTTAATGCAAACATCACTCACAGCTTAGTGGTATTTGAGCAGCCAGCAGCTGCATAAATGTGAGAATGTTACGTGGCTTTATTAATTTTACTTTAAAGATTGCTGATGCAAGTAGCTGCACTCGTATTAGCAAGTAATATTTTTATTTTTGTAACCTATCTGCTTATCTTGTAGGAGCCCAAATAAAACAATTCTACAACTCTAATACACCTAGCTACAGGAATATTTGCATAATCTTTCTTTACAAAAAGAAAAACAGCGATGCTGTGCACGAACTGTCATTGACCTTTGAATGGTCTGATATTAGTTTTGAAATTAAATGCTATCAACAAGCTTTAATATTCGTCGCTCGAAAATTCTGACATCGCAGAAAAATTACAAAACCTGTGCCTCAAAAACGTAAAAAAAAAGAAATTAGTTGCATAGTATTGATTTTGCGACTCGCGACTTGGGAAGCGAGCATGTTACCACTGAGCCAGGGGATTGTCTTTTTCTTTATTCCTGAGCTACGATAACAACGGGAGACGACCGATTATATTTGGAAAAAGGCGCTTCACTTCACCGTTCATCCCAAATCGCAATCTCTAAGGGCCGGTTGAGACACTTGCGTTAATGAGTAGGGCTGTTAGTAGACTCGTTGCGATACCTCCGATACGCCCCGATAACGTTCACTGTATGTATCTCAGCGTCAAAGGCGGAGGCAGAGTGATCGGGTATCGTTATCGGAGTCATCGGAACGTCTACTAAAGCTCTCTAATGAGTGCGTTTAACTGTGTTGTGTTGAGAACCGAAAGCGAGACACCGGCACATCTGTGCTTCGTGTGGAGCGTGGAATCCAGTGAAGGAATCGTGTTTGCACGCGATATAAGCAGCAGGAATGTCCTGGTTTCTCGCAGCCGAAACGCAGTCAAACGCAGTCAAACGCAATCATACGCAACTGTCTGAGCGCTCCAGTTGTTTCACTCCCGGCTCTGGCCGCGAGCTCGATCGATTTCACAGCACGCTGGCCGGTGGGTATATACAACCTAACCAAGTAATGATACACGGCATGTTCCTTCGCCCATGCTTTGCACGAAATCGATGTGTCACCGACGTTTCTTTCATCCCGCTCGTGCGGGTACGAAGTGAGTGCCGACGTTTGGAGTACGAATCCAATGAACGTGTAGCAATCCTTATCCAGCTTCTTGATTCTACAGAACACGTGTCCCGCTTCAAGAACTCTTTCGCCCTCAAGCAACAGGCAGGACATTTAGTGGGCCTTGTCCATGAACGCATTGATGCTGCTTACAGGACAGCAACAACTGAAAAGGGGTACACAGTTGTAACGGGGTGCCCGGTCAAATAGAATTTAAAAAAAACAACTCGCCTACCTTCAACGGTAGGTCGCACTTCGTAAGCATTCATTGCGATACGCGAGACAGCCGCCGAAAGCGACAAGTTGAACCGTACCCTCCGCCGCGCCAGCCCACGCCGCCGCGCTTCCGTGCAGCGACCGTTTCCCTGCTCGCCTGCAACCGGCTCACCGGCTCCCGGAAGCATTCGTACGGTAGCCGATTTAGGAACTCGACTGGGTCGAGTAGTGAAACGAAAAATTGGGTTAAAGAAGCCTTAAACACCCGTAGTATTAAAAAGTGAACACCGAGACACTCCATTCTTGACGCAGAGTGCAGGAAACGGTCACGTGATCCCTCATCCTACGTCACGACGATAGGCCCGTCAGGTGGCGCCACGCCATGTTCTTGGGGCTAATACTTGGTTTCACCTTATGTTGTACCGCAGCGAAGGCTAGAAGCGCGAAGCTCATAACGTTAGCAGCTGCCCTTGGTGCACGAGAGCGTGTGCCGCTGAGATATTCCCCAGAGCAAGGAGCTCGCGCTTGTAGCCTTTCGTGCGGTACAACACAAGGTGAAAAAGAGTACAGGGCTCCGTGGATTATTTTGGTGCGTGAACAAAAACTCTACCATGATCACATCGTTACACGCGCCGCACGCGCGCGCCTTCCCCGTAAAAAGGATTCGAAGTAAATAACCACAATAAAGCGTCGACAAACGCGCGTGCACGATGGCTTTTTGGGGGGCTTTTGCTTTAGAACAGTTAATGCTGCCGACGCCTTGATGTGCGCGCATGGAACTCCATTGACCCCGTAAGTGATGACGTCACAACATGGCGTTGGGTCCAAACAAACCGTTGCTAGGGACGTTGCTATGGACTAATGCATGGAGACTCCACATGAGGCTGGATTTTCGCTTACAAGTAAGTAAATAATTTTTTGTAAGCAGCCTAACGTTTTGATATCTAATTATGAAGATGTTCTTGTCGTCTCAGTGTCATATTGCAAGGATGAAAGCCATTTCTGAAGTCTTACACTCCGCTTTGCTTTGGTAGCAGACGACACGATAGATTTGCTGGCCTCTGTTGCAGCGGGCGTCTTCATTGAAATGCGTCGGTAAACAAGCGACAAAAATTAGTGGACTGCCGTGGCCGTAGAGGCCTCCGCAATGTGCGTTTTCTTTTTTTTCTGTGAACAGCCCAGCTTAGTTACGAGGGGTGAAAATGCAGTAAAATCAAACCACGTCACGCAGATCAGTTACGACGATGACCTGAAGTGCATTACCGGCGTAGTGCAGGCCACCATGAGAAACAAATCGTACGGCGTCGAGGTAAGTCGTTTGTTATTATTATTTTATTATTGTGGTTGTCAGGTTATTAAAGAATTGCATGTCGTTCGCGATTTCGCAGTATTTTGATTTTTTTCCCCCTTGGTATACATCAAATTCCGTGGATGTGCTCTCTTGGTGAAGATCTTCATCGAGACCCGCGATGCGAGTACAGATCTGTAATAGACTCACCTTATGTTTTTTATCCAGTTCCTTCGCGCTTTGGGGTCTTGCGGAAATCTGAAGAAACTGCAAGAATCTCTCTCCACGCGATGGTTACAACCAGGTAACGAAGCACCCTCGCATAGCGCGAGTCCTGCAAACAAAATTTGGGATCTCAACCGTTCGCCTGAAGTGCT
>JAZHYW010042812.1:0-31454 GCA_037355805.1 Ixodes ricinus
GAATACGTTTATTTCGGAAAGGGGACACCGGATACCTTGACGAAAGTCATCTTATCCGGTGGGGGATGTAGAGGGTAGGGGTTGGGATGTTGGGAAAAGGGGAAGTGGTTATATATATTGGGCTAGGCTCCGCCTTCTTGACGAAGTCAAGAAGGGTGTCGAGGATTAGCTTCCTGTCATGAGGACCTCTGTTGGGGGTAACCCAGTCTTCGTAGTTTTGTGGTGTGAGTTCGGCGGCAAGTCTTGAGATCGCTTCCAGCCGTTTTCTTGCTGTCGCTTGACAGTCCCAGATGAGGTGTCTGCAGGTAGCCGGTACATGGCATACTGTGCAGTTAGGGTCAGGGCCCGGGTCGTCTTCTGATGTTGGTTTGTAAAAACGCTTTCGTAGAACTGGTGTAATGGCCGTGTTGGTAGCGAGGCGCCGGAGGCACACCCGCTCCCACCGTGAGTATTTCGATGGGAGCGGGTGTTCCTCCGTTGGCAGTAGAGCAGTCAGCCTCGCTTTCCGCTCTTGTCTTGCGAGTGTCTTTATTTCATCAGGATCGGGGTCCTCGGTGGGTATTGTGGCGGAGGAGTCCAGGTGGCCTTGTGCGGAGCAGGTTGCTTGTAGCGTGCTCCGCGCGGCCTCATGGGCTTCTTCGTTTCCCGGGATATCTTGGTGTCCCGGGATCCATGAAATTTTGAGGGTGATTCCTTTAGTTCGGAGATAGCGCGCTGCGGCTTTGATTTCATTCACAGTCTTGTTACTGCTGCTGGCTTTCCTGCATTCTTTAACAGCCTCTTGGGAGTCAGTGTAGATGAAGATTTCTGTGGGGTGCTCATCCTCTTGGGCGTTTTCTAGTGTCCAAAAGATTGCTTGGAGTTCAGCGGTTTTGGCACTGGGGGTATAAGGCAGGATTTTAGCGCTTGTTTCGCCGGAGCGGAAAGAGTACCAAGCAATGGCTGTCCTGCCGTCCTCGTTTCGCGACGCGTCTGTGTAAATGACTTTATTGGTCTTACATTGAAGGAGATGTTCTATCTCTTTTATGTGTCTTTTAGCAACATTTTTTCTTCTATTACAGTGCTCTTTGCTCTGATTTTGGGGTATAGGCTTGATCTCTGTGATGCATTCGTCTTCCCATGGAGGAGGAGAAGCGGCTATAGCTGGGATTTCGAAGTCCGTTACTCCAAGGTGCTTGAGGATGATTCTTCCCGGTTCGGTTCTTTTGAGGCGGTCTCTCTGACTGTTTTGTGCTTCTTTTGCCAGTTCTTTGATTGTGTTTATTTGAGCCGCTTTGTGTAGGTCGGGAATGCGGGTTATCTTGGGCAAACCCGTGATAACTCTCATAGCTGCCTTGTTAAGGGTTTCAACTTGATCTTGCCGGGTCTTGGTAAGACGAAGGTAGTTATACCCGTAAATGGCTTTGGAGACGAGCAGTGATCGTACCAATAATTTTAAAGGTTTTTCTTCTGCCCCCATGCTTTGGCTGTTGTTCTCTTGATAAGGTTAAGGCCGCGTCTCCATTGTATCTTAATCTGGTTCAGCCAGCTCCGTGCTCCTCCATCCTCGTCGATTGTGAGACCGAGGATCTTTACACTTGGTTGTCTTTGAATTTTGGTGCCATCAACGTACAAATTAATTGTGTCTCCGATGTTTTTCTTTCTAGCCCTCTTTGAGGCGACGACTGTGTAGGTGGTCTTTTCGGCTGAGATTATCATATTTGTTTCCTGCATAAAGTTCATGGTAACATCCAGGGCTTCTTGAAGTCGCCTTTCTTGAATTTTGGGTGTGCCTTTGTTCATCCATAAGGTGACGTCGTCAGCGTATATAGTGTAACGTACGTCTCGAATTGCCTCCAGGTGGAATGCTAGGTCAGCCATGGCCATGTTAAATAGTACTGGGGAGATGACCGCCCCTTGGGGAACTCCTACCGTGTTTCTCGTGAGGGGACTCGTGGTGCCTCCAATGTGAACTTGGAATTGGCGTCGATGAAGAAAGGATTTGATGAAGTTTAGTATTCGTCCACGCAGACCTCGATTCTTTGCTCCTTGAATGACTGTTTCATGTGGGATAGAGTCGAACGCTTTTTTGATGTCGATCGCCACTATTGTACGAGGCTGTACTGTAGGTTGAAATTTGGTTATGTCGTTGTGGATCATGGCTAGACTGTCTTGTGTGGACAGGTGTGGACGGAATCCAGTTTGCATGGGGTGTAGTCTGTTGTGTGACTCAAGGATCCAGGTTATTCTGGCCAGGACCATACGTTCCATTACTTTACATAGGTTGGAGGTTAGCGAGATGGGTCTGAGGTTCTGGATATCATTGTTGGGTTTGCCTGATTTCGGAATGGGAATTACGGTGGATATCTTCCAGTCATCGGGAAGTTGACCGGATTCCCATATCTCGTTGTATTTGTCTAGGAGCTCACGCATTTGTTCATCCGGAAGGTTTCGGAGTGCTGTGATGGTAATGTGGTCCGGGCCTGGAGCTGTGTTGCTTTTTGCTTTTGCTAGAGCGTCCAAGAGCTCACCCATGGTGAAGGGGGAGTCTTCTGGCAGCAATGCGTTTATGGGTTCCGGCGCATAGCAAGTATCCGGTGGTTCTTTGGCTGGTTGAGGGAAGAAACTCTCTCCCGCTGCTTTTGCTAGCTCTTCTTCTGTTATGTTTAGCCGTAATGCGAGGTTGGAACCGGTGTTCTTGCTTTTCGTTTTGCAGCTCATTCCTCGATATGTGTTCCATACCTTCTTTAGTCCAGTCTTTTCACCGAAGGAGCTGCAGTGTGCCCACCATCTGTTTCGTCTCAGTTCGAGAGTGTATCTTTTGGCCCTTGCCGTGGCTAAGTTAAGTTTAGTCCGAAGTGCTCGATTTTGTTTATTTTTTCGGTATCTCTGGAGCGCTTGGAGGCGACTAGCCCAGAGATTGAGGAGATGAAGGTCGGGTATAGGAGAATCTTCTTTAACCTGGTATATTGTCTTTGCGACCTTAAGGGCCCGCTGGATACGGGTGGCAAGGTGTCCTTCCTTGCTTGCGGCTATGGCGGTGCGGAAGACATCCCATTTAATGAATTTTGCCTGATGTTTGGCTGGAGTGGTTGTTTTAAGTCGAATTACTATGGGCAGATGGTCGCTTCCCATGGGATCCGGCAACGTATGCCAGGAGGCTTTGAAGTTCTTCGTGGCCCAGGTGAGGTCCGGGGTTGTGTCGTTGTGCCTGGTGCTTGTTGCGATCCTAGTAGGGGTGTCGGGCTCGTTAAGAAGGACCAGCTTCAGTTGCTTGCATTTGCTGGTTATATTACGTCCTCGTTTGTTAGCTTTTTTGTACCCCCACTCTGGGTGTTGGGCGTTCATATCCCCAGCGATGAGTGTGGGTGTGGTGCCTTGCACTGTGGCATCGAACCAGTCTGCGTCGTCTCCTTCTTTCTGTCCCGGTCTAATGTAGACGTTGTAGATGTCGAATTGTTGATTGCCTATGCGTAACTTAACTCCCACAACTTCTCTGGCTACGTTACATATTTGCGAGGTATCTATTTGTGATTGTGTTGTACTGTTCAAGACGAGGGTGGTTGCTTGGCCATAGGTTGTACCAGTGGATTGTTGGCTTTGGTAGTTGCGGGATCGTCGGACGATGGTGGGATGAATGTATGTAGTGTACCCTCGAATATTGAGGTTTTCGACGTTTGCTTCCTGTAGGAGGATGACGTGTGGTTTGCTTTCCCTCATTTTCTCTAATCTTTCCTTAAGTTCCGCTGCCTTGTTATTAAATCCCCTGCAGTTCCATTGTAGAACCCAAGGAAATATCGCCTTATGTTTTGGTTTGTTTTCTTTGTTGTGTTTGGGCAAGTTAATCATTTAGTCGTTTGAGGATATCTCGTAGGGTTTGCGAGATGTTCTCGAGGGATTTTTCGACTCTGTCCATGCGCTGTTCCATTGCCGTTAGACGTTGCTCACAGCTGGTGTGATTATGTTGTTGTTGTTGCCAGTTTGAGTTTCCGCAATTTGTGGCTGGAGAAATTTGCAGGTTTTGTACGGTTGATGTGGTGACATCTGAAACTTTTCCGAATACCATGGGTGGAACGTATGGATTGACATTGCAAGGTGTTGCCCATGCTCCTTGTGGGGGTGGGTTAATCCATGATTGTGAAGAGTTTGATGCGGGGGTGCTAGGTCCATTTTCGTCATATTGAGAGGGGGTCTTTTTCCCTGAGGTGTCTGAGCCGGGAGTCTTTTTGGAGGAATTTTCCGCTTGGGGCAGTCGTTACTTGTGGCGATGTGGGGACCACCGCAGTTTATGCATTTAGGCTGTAGTTCACATCCGGACTCGCTATCATGAGTGTGTCCGCATCGGTCACAGCGCTTGATGCCGCTAGGGCAGACGTCCGATTTGTGGCCTATTTCATGGCATGAGTAACAGACGAGAGGTCTTGGTCGATAGTCGGTTACTCTGAATATTTCGCAGAGGAAACGAACGTGCTTTGGAATAGATTTCCCATCGAAAGTGATTAAGATGGTCCTGCCCGACCGTCCAATGGGTCGAGCTGCGACGATCGTGTGTGTTCTGCAGTCAAGACTTTCCATGAGGGTTTCTGGAGTTTCTTGCACGTCGTGTCCGGAAAGGTAGATAACTCCGCGGATTTGATCGTTTGAAACCGCCATGTAGGGTTTCATCTCGTAGCTTTGTTCGCCCTTGACGATTTGGTTGATGTTGAGTAGTTTATTCGTAAGGAGGGGGTTCTTTGTTGTGATCGCAATAGTGTTAGATTTCTGGTTGCGGTGGACGGAGAAGTCATCTTTGTTTTGAATTCCTGCCTTTTCCATCGCCCCAACAATGTCTCTGCCGGTGAAGTTGTCTACGCGCTCTTTGCACGTTGGTTTCAGAACGACCGTGTGCCTGGGTGTTCTCTGTGTTGCTTGCGTGACTTTCTGTTGATGGTAAGTAAAGTTGGCACGTTGTCTTTCTTGTCTTTTTTGTGAACCTTGAAATTTAAATCCATCATCTTCCATATTCTCGACTTCTGTCAATGAACTCCCATCCGAGGTGGTTGATGTGGAAGGCATGTTATGCCTTGCCGTCATGGTGGACCGAGTCAGCGATTCTTTCTCACCCGTTTCGCCTTGTTGTGGTGGTGTCTGGGAATTTCGCTGAGCTCGGAAAGTCTCGAATTCGTTCTTGTGCGTGAAGTACTCTTGAAAAGCGACACCATTCGTGATCATTTCTTCGTAGGCTCCACTGTTGGAGCGGAGCGACTCAATAAGTTCTTTATTCCTTATGTAGAACTCGATAGATACTCGATTCTGCATAAATTCTTCGATCGCTTGGCGTTCTTGGGTACATGCCACTAAGAACTGGCTGTCCTGTGGTGAGAGTGTTGAAAAATCCAACTGACCTTGTTGGGTAGGGTGTCCTGTGATGTTGCTTGGAGCCGGGTAGGGGCTCGCGTTCGTCTGCTGCATGGAGAGGGCCTTCGTGCCAGAGCGCCTTTTGCCAGCTGGCGTCGTCAAAACGGTCTCCGAAAAGACTGATGGTTTGGCGTCCGGGCCCGCGGGCAGTGCGGGTTGGCTTTCTGGTGTCTTCTCCAGGGTGTCGAGTCCTGTAAGGGCCCCTCGGGGCAAGGAGTGCCGGTAAAACTGACCTGTAAGGCCGAATTGTTAGGCTTATCAGAGCGCTGAGAAAACACGTCCTTCATGGACGATCTTCGTCGTCGTCTCGGTCGTAAGGATAAGACTGAAACAACGATTGGGCAACACCGCGAACGCCGTATGCGTGCAACTTTTTTAGCAATATCTCGTAATTTATGAATTCAAATGCCTTACTGTAGTCAATAAATACTCCGAGGGTAAGCCGATTTTCTTCGCAATATTCTTAATGATAAGTTCCTTCATTGTTAAAAGTGCTCTTTCTGTTGATTTTCCCTGTCGAAAGCCATGATGACTGTCTATTAGTATATCGTGTTTGAAGAAAAAAGTTGATGCGTGAAAAAATTATTTTCTCAAGTCCTTAACCCGAACACCGGAAGAATGGATACTGGCCTATAATTTTTAAAGTTATTTTTCTTTCCTCCTTTAAAGATGACGGAAACTTTCGTTTTTTTTTTTTTTTTTCATTCTACTTGGAAATCAGCAAATTCCTAGAACTAGATTTAATATGTAGTATTTAATCCTTCGTAGAAGGTCACGGCGTCCCCCTGTACCAGTGTTGGCGACCCCAAGGCGCCTCTCGCCTTGCCTCTCGGGCACAGCTCACCGTCACCACCTGGCGACGACGCTCCAGGGCGTTCACCTAGGGTGGTCGAACTGTACGGCGAAACTTGTCTTCCGGGGCTTTTCACAACATCACCTTGTTTCTATGGTTCTACCCATGTAAGAATTAAATCCACTCGAGCGCGGGCTCCCAACTCACGGTTTTGACATAGCTCCCGCAAGGCGTCTCTGGTGTGTAACTCGATTTCCGCCTGCTGACTTCATAAACGTGTCACGCCGCCGGCAGCGACCCTGGCGGTGTCGCAGCTGCTGTGGTGGATCTGGCAGATTCCTGTTAGATTGCAGGTCGCGCTCCAGCTTGGCAGTCCACGGAAGCTTCGGTAAGCCAGGAGTTGGGAGGCCGCGATGACAGCGACACCCGCGTCCTCTCGTGCTTTTTACTTCCAGAACTTTTACACGCAACCGCCAGGATCGCGGTGTGCAACAGGATGACACTCCGGATTTTGTGGCGTCATTTGTTGCTACTTAGAAATCACTTTAGGTGCGTGTGGGGAATGCGGAGAGCAAGTCGTCTTCTTATTGCGCAGGAGCAACGTTATTATACTAGCTCAGTTGCGGAACTGCTCGCAGACACTTCTAGCACTTCTTGCACGAGCAGAACCCCACTCACTCACCGCGACTCGCCTCCCGTCGTTCGACGCGCCGGATGGCTGCTTTGGTAACTGCAGTGTATGCTATGGGATACGTATGTTTCGAAGCGCAGCGTCTAGATGGCGCTCCATCGTACTCTATGGAACACACAATTCCTAAACTAAAATCTAGATGGCGTTTCGAACGACGGGAGGCGGACCGAAGTGAGTGAGGGGGCTACCCTCTTGTGCGGAAGTTCCACAACTGAGGTAATCTTAGTAACGTTGCGCAGAAGTTGCGGTGACGTCAGAACAAAGCGTCAGATCCGGTTGGCTTTGAATGTTGGTTTCGACAAAACCTTTATTTGCCGTGTTCTCATTAGCTACTATCAATGTAGAGATAATAAATACTATGCTGGGAAGAGCACGGCATCGGTAATCCGAAATTATGTTTACCTTGCGCAGCTAAAAAAAAACAACGCCAGAGCTTCCTTCTACAACTGCCTTTGCAGGAGACTCCCACGCACTACAAGCCGGTTCACAAGTTTGCGATCGAGTGTGATGGACTGCGTTGTAATCGCTTGTGACCGCTTACAACGTATGGATGGATGGATGGATGGATACGGCGAACCCTTCTAATCGGTCGACGTCATGCGCCACCTAGCCAAAGCTTGTACATCCAAAGTTAACTAATCTCCGAATAAATTCTGAGTTAACGAGAGAGTACACTGGCGCCATCTATCGGGTGGACTTGAAACAGTTCCGATCTGCGTATTTTTTACGCAATGACCTCTTCGCCGTGAACTCGAAATAATTCTTACAACGCTACGAGGGACCATGTCTTAAATATACCGTGTAGATTTGAACTCGCAGGCACTGCAAAACCTCGAATCTAGTAACACGAAGTGTCGGAAAGGCTCTCGCGGGCGAAACCGGCAAAACACGCCGAGGAAAGGGAGCGGCCAGCCGCGCTAGCCGCGCTGGTTTTGCGGGCGCGCATCGCGTCCCGACAGTGGTGCCACCTCTTGCGAAGCTAACGAATCTTTTTCCCACTAGCCTCACCCGCACGACGCCAGGGGACGCGAGCTGCCACCCAAATACGGAAGACAAGGTCTCGTTAACTACCAGCTGCAAGCGTCTCAATGGAGACTTTTAGTAGATCAGTCGTTCGGATAACTTCAACAACGATACCCGATAACGAGGATGCAACGCGGCCGCAAAGCGCCGGCACTGCTTGCTTTGGGTACTTTTCGATTTGGCACCCCATGGGCGCGCCGTGGCTCCTTCGCTCTGACTTCCGATTCCGTACCGGACGCTGGACTCCGCTCCACTTTAGGTCCCACAGCAGGAGACGCTATACGATTCGACGTAGCCAATCAGGCAGCGTCAAAACAGCATCGTCATGGCGCATCATCACCTTTGTGCGTTTACTATCCCATGCCGACTCACACAATCACGCGCAATGAATGCACCGGGATCTGAGCTTTTTCTTGTGCATGCTAGTCTTTGTTTCTCTTTTGTTTGAGACAACGAGCGCCCCTATGGTGCACTCTTTGGCGCTCAATTGAGTGACTGCACCGAATCGTAGTGTCGGATGTGGCCAAGCTTAGGGTGAAACGGAGTATGGCAAACGACGCCGAGTCCGTAATTTTTGCGGAGACCCTTTGTGGCCGAGTGTGGACGCCGAGAAAGCGAGATTTCGACCGCACGTTAAAGGAACCCTCACAGTCCTTCGCAGCGGTGTGCCAGACAATTGCTTAGGCACAGCGTCACCGGATTCTCCGTGTGCACAGGAGCCTCTTTCGGGCAGCTTGCACTCGATTCCGCAGTTTCCGCCTGCTTGGTCGTCTGTGTTCGCAAGCGCAGAAACTTTCCAGTCACTCACTTTTCATTTTCCATTCACAAAAAAAAAAAGTAAGAAAAATTAAGAAATAAAATAAAATAAGATAGCTTCGAGCAGGGGCCCTGAACTCGTCACACACAAAGTTGGAGCCGAAAGTACGCGGAGCACGCCGATTGGACGCCGGCGAAAAAAAGCGCGAAGTCATCGTCGTGATCGGCCAATCGGTGCGCTCCGTCAACTTCGGCCCCAACTTTGTGCTTGACGAGCTTAGAGGCCCAGAAAGGAAGAAAGTTTCGTCCTGTAAGCAGGGGAGCAAACTTCCTCCGTCGACTGCATCTCATTATGCCGGCCCCGAATCGAGCAAATCGAGCTCAGTAAGGATTAACGAGGACGCTACGTGTATTGCACGGGGCGAAAAGGCGATTCGTTATGGTGTCAGAAGACTACTCAATCAACATTTTGCGACAGCGTCACGCAGTGGCATAGCCAGGAGTTTATATCGGGGAGGGGGGAGGTTCAACGTCATTATAACCCCCCTCCCCCCTCAATGACGAAGCAGGGTGAGCTCGGCAGTAAGGACGCTCACGCAAAGATTAGGGGCGCTCTTAAGATAAAACGGGTAAAGCTGCATTGTAATTTTTGTTCAAAACGGAGCAGGCTTCATATACAGGAATACGGGCGTGGTGGCTCACTGTTCTACTGTAGGCAACCTGCAATGCTGTTTGGTTTGGCGCCATCTAGCGACTGAAGCAAGAAATATTTGGTACCCCAGGGAGTGGCGGCTCCATTGTTCAAACGTGAGCTTTTACTCTGGTGGTGCCGCTTAACCTAGTGTCTGAAGCAAGAAATACTGGGTATCCCAGGAAGCCGTGATCGCGTAACGAGCCAGTACAGCGGAAGATGGCCCAGGCGGGCCAATGGGAGCGTGATTGCGTATCACCGGAGCGCGCCTTTACTCCGAAGAAGTATCAGGCTTTTCGCTGCGTCATGCTCCATTCTGTGTGCGTTGCGCTCGTATACGTCGCGCATTTCCGAAGCCTTCGGCGCGCAATGTGTGGCTTATCGTTCACCCTTTGCCAAGTTACAACGAGACAGGGTGTTACCGTGGGCTCTCACTCTGCTGGCGCCGCCTGGCCATTGCCGGCTGGCTGTAGTCGTAGTTGCGGCCCACCAACTTCAAAAGACGCCACGTGTACTCTTTGCTCTCTCCCTTCCCACTGCCTCTGCTCGGAGCCGAACACAATTGTGCAGCTATATTGGCTACGTGCACGACCAAGAGCGTCCCTTCGGCCGGCCTTCCAGGATTGGTCAAACACTCACTATGACGTCATTAGTAGGATTAATTCTACTTTCCTTAATGGAAATTGATTGCACACTATCAACCTTGACGGTGTTCGTTTAGGAAGCGGTGACAACAGGTTTCCATCGTTCTTTTACACACCATCAAAATTGTCGCTGGCGATTGATAATCACAGTTGTGACGTCACGGATGGGAACCACAAGTACCATAAGGGGGAACCACCAAAACATATCGTCGCCAATAGGAGGCGCTGGCTGGGTGCTAGTTGACGAGAGTAGAAAAATGCAGGAGCACATGAAACGACGATAGGCGATTACGGCAGCTGCGGTGTTAGATACCGAAGACGACGAACGGCTTCCTGCTAAAAGAAAGATGCTTCTTGAATGAGTGGACGCAACACCGAAAAACGCGTTATAAAAATTAAAGAAAAGCTGTGAGGAGCATTTGAGGACGGCATTGGGGAGTATCGAAGGGTCCTTTCGGTGCCTCGCACGACATCCTCAACAGTGTAAGCCACAAGTTCAGAGATCCCGATGCTAACAGCGGCCCGTCGCTGAGAAAAATCTGTAAATTTGCCAGACACGCGAACAAAATACCTTTAAAGGGCAACTCCGGCCAAAACTCAAAATTAAATAAATGACTGGTATCGTTGTAGTGACACAAAATACGACCCCAGCCAATAAAATTACGTCCGGGCGACACCGCGTTCTCAACTAATGCCGATAATAAAAATGCGACCCTCCGCGAGCCGTTGCCTCCTAGCGGGCGGCCAGCGGGTTGCCGATCACTAAAGCAACATTGGGCGGTGACGTCAGTATCGTTCTCTTTTTTCCTCCGGTCCGGACGGGCGCACCCGTTGCGCGCGCTTCGCGATTCTTTGTGCCGCTACCACCGCTACTTCGGCTTGTGATTGCGTGTTTAGCCGTTGCTTTTATCTGTAGCCCGTGTAGCTGCGGTATAGCCCTTTGTTTATTTGCTTGTGAGGACTTCAAGACTCGTTTTAGCCAACCCCGGTCACAGTCGGAGTTTCGCGGCGCTGACATTAGCGTCGCCACAATCGGCGGCGCTGTGAATAGCGTCGCCACCGGCGGCAGCACTTCGGTGGTGGGGGGCTCTCAATAATATAAAAATACAAATATAGAACTTTGTTTGCTAACAGTAATTTCACCAAAACGTCTTCATCGCGCCATGAAAATAAAATTTAATTTATTTTGTATAATCATTTCTGTCTGTTTCTCTTTTGGTCTGAAACCAAAACTCTAAACCGACCGGGCGAAGGTTGCATGAGCAGTCAACTCGCTCGCCTCGCCGGCGCCCGGGCCTCGGCCCTTGGCTGCCTTGGCGCCGCTGCTCCCCTCTCCCAAATTTGAAACTTTGTAACGGTAGTCAGGCTAACGCAGCTAGCGGCGTTCAAGGAAAGCTCGGTAGAGGCCGCCAAGAATCAAGGTGACGTCACGATGACGTCAAATATGTTGGTCACCCTCTCCGGCAACTAGGACTGGTACAGCCGTTAACATCAATGTTTCCTCGGGGCGCCCTTTCTGCGCTCAAGCATAGGGTTCTTGTTTCCACCGCCTCAAAATATGGCGTTACGATCGACATTGCCGCGGGGCCGGTGGCAGCCGTGGCAACGGCGCAACCGGTGCAACGGTCGCCGACATCCGATGAGCGTGATCATCTGCTCCGAGTGTTCTGCGGAAAACGTGGTGTGCGTTCGGTCGCGCTAATTTGACTTCGAAAGTTCTGGTGCTCTCGGAAGAGGATACCTTGACACTACTACGCTGCGAAATGGTGCGGGAACTGCAGCAAGTCGAAAGTCCTGTCGTTCTTTCTATTCCCAAAGGAGTTCCAAAGCGAGAGGTAAAGTTTCGTTTTTCGTCGCTTTCGTTTCAAGCCCACTTCATGTTGTGCGATCCTGGTTGCGATTTTCAGTCTCGTGCGGCAGAAACCCCGTGAACACAGCACTGAACACACGTTTGTTTTGGTTTTTTTTCTTACGTATCAGCGACGTTGCACCTGTAATTCGCAGGCTGATCGAACCGTACCACGTGCTAAGCGCACAGGACGACACAGGCATTTTTGGTGCTCTTTTTTGCCTACAGACCCTCGTCTTATTCTTGTGGGCAAGCTTGAGTGCTTTCTGGCGTGCATTTTCAACCTGGTGTACAAGGATGATGTGATGAAGAATCTTAGTGCTTTCATGACGGAACAGTCGGAGACCTTCTCTGTCCAGCAATCGGCTAGAAGTTCGTCGAGATGTTCTGCTATAAACTCTGGTGAATTTACGCATTTTAAAAGAAGAGATCTGCGAAAACCCCATTTGAAAAGGTCTGCAGCTGATAGGAAAGCACAGAAACCGTAAAACAAGTCACCTATCAGCTGAGTAACAAAAAAAATCATTTTTTGTCTGCAAAACATTGAAGTTTCTGCTGATCAAAACTGTGTGGTGCGATATCTTTTATAAATGTATATTTCTTTCCTTGTGCTCTTACGTGCTTCTCGTGCCATCTGTTCTATTGTTCCGTAAATTTTATTATCTGTTTATATCTTCCATTGTATGTATGAGATTTGTGTAAATAATAAAGAATGTGTATGAAAAGTAAATGTGTGCTCCTTGCCTCCTACCCACTTGAGGAGCAGCTTCTCTGAAGTTGTGCTACAGTGGGTTATGAAAAAAGACATAACCTAACAAATGAGGCGAGGAGCGGGGCGGGGCGGGGCGGGGAGGGCGGGGCGGCGGCGGCAGCAGGCGGCGAACCGGCCGCCTAGGACGCGACAGGACAACTTGCGCCATCTAGGGCCAAGTAGGGGCGGCCCGGCAGCAGTAGAGCCGGCGATTGTAACGCCATGTTTTGAGGCGGCGGAAACAAGAACCCTACGCTTGAGCGCAGAAAGAGCGCCCGGAGGGAACATGGATGTTAACGGCTGTACCCGTCCTAGTTGCCGGAGAGGGTGATCAACATATTTGACGTCGCCGTGACGTCACCCTACTTTTCTCTTTTTTTATCGCTCATCGCTCGCTCTTTCTCGCTTCTCGCTTGCCAGTGTTGCTGTGCGGCTGAGCGTTGCGCGTGGTCGCGTGGTTTTGTTTACCCGATGGTCGTGCGAGCGTCGTTCCGCTCTCCGGCGTTCCGCGCGCCTGTCGAACTCGATGGATATTTTTGGTGCAAACTTTCAGAGACTGTTGAGGGATGCATTTGACGTGGCCATATCCAAATGGTGCACGAACAGCGCAAATGCCAAGACCTACAAGTTTGTTTGTTCGTTTTTTTCAACAAAAGACAGGTGAGTATGTATACTTCCCGTACTCAGTTTTATTTGCTCAGCGAACTTACCATTGAACTTTTGCTGCCCATAGCTGTTAGTTTGCGGGTTGACCGTACTAGAGGCAGGCTCGTTCTCGCAGTAAAAACAAATGCTTTCTGATATTCTCCACGAAGTAAATCCCCGAACTACTACGGTTTTAATGAAGTGAAAGGTATACACTTAGCCCAACTTTGATTAAAGCACAACTGCATATTTAAAGTATAACAATAGGGTTTAATCTTGAAAATGGTCTCTGGCGGTCCTCGAACAGACGGAGGATAATAAAGACAGAATTCGACTCCCTATATTTTAATATGAAGTTTCATTTATTTCTGGTCCCGGGTGCGACAAACGGCATTCTTTGTCATTAGTTTGTTCTCTATAGATAGACGTTTGTTTTGTGTCCTGACTATTTAAATAAGTATACAATTCTAAATATCATGACCACATTGTCATTACAGCTGCTGGGACATGGAACGAGCATTTGAACGTTTTCTCACGGAGGAAGAAAGCTTTGGACACTTCGTGGTTCCCAACCAGTTCTACAGCCTCTTGAGTGCCAAAATTTCCGAAGGTTTATTTCACCACCTTTCCATCTTGCTTGCGTGAGAAGCTTCGAATATGTAAAAATGAAGCTAATGATTGCTGGAGGCTACCTAGTGGCTTATCAGTGAACAACTTATTTACTTTCAGTGAACAGCTGATCCAACTTGGCATGTTGAATGCGTAATTATGTGGGTCAATGTGTACACTTGTATAGATATATATGATAATTCCCAAGAAGTGATAAAATTAGTGATAAAGCCCATTCCCAAGAAGGTGTGCGGCGCCGCATGTAATAATGAAGTTATGAGACCGTGCACAGATGAGAGAGGTGCTGGCGATCTATAACTGGAGCTTGTGGGCGAGGGTAACGAAGTGATTTTGTCAATGTTTTATCTTTTCGCGTATGGAGATGCAGTGCTGTACTTAATTCGTTTTAGCATGTGTGCAATAAATATGCCTCGAAATATTTCGGTCGCAGATCTCGATTCGTTACTGGACGGCTGGACGTCTCGAAACAAAAGAACAACGAACACACGACTACGCACCTTATTCAGCTGAAAGCGCAATCGCACATAGTAGGCGTGTACTACGTTAGGGGCTTTTAGTAAACCGTGACCGTGTTCCGCGTACCGCACTGTCGGAGCCTTTGAAGCATGCTTTTTGAGCGCGCGCCCGGAGTGATACCGTGACCGCGGGGCGCGCGCTTAAAACCATGCTTCAAAGGCTCCGGTGCGGTACGCGGAACACGGTAACGGTTTGCTCAAAGTCCCTATTATAACACTACCGGGACCGGGCGTGATGCTCAGGAGCCTGGCTCCAGCACGACCCCGAAGCGGTCGTACGACCACGGTGCGTACGACAACCACCCCACAAAAATAGAAGGGCGCCATGTTGGATTCTTGATGGCTTGGCATAGAAACGGCTTCAAAGTAGGCTACCGCGTTCCAAACGTGTTATAAAAAAGCCATTTTGAAAAGTGAGCCAGATATTTTATGAATAGCATGATTAGTTGTTAATATGATTTTATAATTTACCGAATATAAAATGATATGTCGACTCGTTCAAGTAATGAGAGCCCCCACCACGGACGAGGAATTTGGCGCTACTGTACAAAAGTCGGCAGTTTGATACTTTAGACCCATGTTACGGATAAAAAAACAGGACGCGGGATGGCCAAAAAAACGCGTTTTTCGTGTAAGGCTCGTCAAATTATGAGGCGCTGGAGAAATGCAGCATTCTGCGTTAAGTCCTTATTTCGAACTCTTTTTGTTCGCCTTCCGCCCATTGAAAAGCATGCGGGAAGGGCCTTAGAACGCACCTGGTATCGCTGCGCCGCAGCGTTCTTCCGCAACATATAGTTCGTCTGCGTTCCTCGCCGTCACCATGGCAACGAACGCCGAATGAATGGAAGCACGCACGCTACCGCCGCGTGAAGCCAGCAACAGCTGACGCCATTTAACGAACGCCGTCTGCTAGCCAAAGCCGAACGCGGTATGTCAGATCAACCGCCTCCGCCGCCGCGCCGCAAGCAAAGACGACGAAGCTGAGACACGCCGACGGCGAATAGGCGAGCAACAGCACCGCGAGACGACTACAACGGCGGCATTTATTGGGATCAAAGGCTGCTTTCGCCGATGCGCCGCTAGCAAAGACGACGACGCTGAGGCACGCCGACGGCGAATAGGCGAGCAACA
This sequence comes from Ixodes ricinus, assembly GCA_037355805.1. Lineage (NCBI taxonomy): Eukaryota > Metazoa > Arthropoda > Arachnida > Ixodida > Ixodidae > Ixodes > Ixodes ricinus. The sequence goes on from JAZHYW010042812.1 coordinate 15,496, forward strand.
GCACCGCGAGACGACTACAACGGCGGCATTTATTGGGATCAAAGGCGCGAAATAAGCAAGAACAATTTTTATTTGAATCATAACACGCGATATCCAAGTTGGGGACCACATACCTTTGCTGGATCTTTCCTGTGAACTTTTTACAGAGACACGGGGTGCCGCGTACAGAACACAGCTCCGTTTGCAAAATATGGGGGCCCTGAAAAGGGCCGTTTAGACCGCTACCAGAACCTATAACTGACGTAACGAGCACTTGACGAGCGGTTGGCGCATAAGTCGTCTTTATGCACGCAGGCGGGCGACGGGCTCAGCGCAGCGGATCACTCGAAGTCACCGGGGCCGTCAGAATCCTCATCCTCCGCACTATAGGGAAGGTCCCTGTCTGCGTCGGGGCTGTAGATTTTGGCGGCCGCGGCGACGAACGACTGGAATCTATCAGTGTTTCCGCGCGCCTTCTCTCTCTCCAAAACATGAACTTTGCAAGGTGACCAGTGAAATGGTGGCTCTCGCGCCGTCCAGATGGAAGACAGTTTTTGACGTGGGCCCAGGTGCCCTCCACCGTATTGGTGTGCGCACCAGTGTTCGGGTCGACAAAGTGCAGCTTGTGGTTAACGGTGAGGTGCGTGAAGCGAGCGTCATCTGCAAGCTTGCGATAGCCAGCCCAACAATCAGTGATTATTCTTGTTCCAGGGCGGACCCACTTGGCTATTAGCCCTAGCAGGGTTTTTAGCGTCACGGGTCTCCACGGGAACAAGAAAGCAGCACCCGCTGCCACGCTCCACACCGCCGAAAACCCACTGGCCAGGCCTTAAATACCCGCGATGGTACTTTCGCCGCCCGAACATACTCTCGTCTAGTTCTACAGTCACGCCTTCGCCACCAATCATGCCTGAATGCTTAAAAACGGCTTTTACCACAACCTCCCGACAAAAGCTCGCCCAATCAGTTATTGTCTTACTTGCGATATCAGTCTCCCACTGAATGACGGCGCACGGTAGGTTCTGGCACCGGAGGATGATTTTCATGAGTTGGAGAAGCGTCAGGTGCGATCCTTCGAAAAAGGAACTGCTCCGTACCGAGACGTGGCCCCGGCACTGAACTTTGACCGGCTTCCTCTTGTACACCGCACGAGTCATCCACACACCGCACCCGCACGTGTAGCGATCCGCAGATCTATCGCGGACTTGCAGCTTGTCATCGCAGCTTCGCATTCTGGACACACACGAAAACCCAGGAGCCAGGAGCAGGCCCATGCGCTGAAGCAAATTAATTGCTTCAAGATGATCTTTCATGGCGTCATGAAGACGGCACAAGTTGAACGCCATGGCACTGCGATGCTCGCCTCTGGAAGAATAAAGCGCCGAGTGAAAACTGCGCGCTTCTTTGCATTTATTATTTTTATTTCATCCGCCATTTTATACCTCGTGACACAATTCTAACGAACTCATTGGTTGATCGGTCGGACCACACCATCGCGTGACAAAACAAACGCCAATCGTGTGACCACAGACGGGTATCCGGTCGGCATCGAGAAGGGAGCAGTCGAACCCAACAACAAAAAAAGTAACAAAGTGAATAAAAAGAAAAAAATAAGAAGAGAGCGGTTGGATTTTCGGACGGCGTGATAGCGTCTTTTTGATGAGAGGAGGAGCGGCCATGCTGCTCTGGCTGCTCGGAAAGGTTTTTTTTTTTTTAGAGGGTGTTACGAATTTTTATTTGAAGCTGACAACGCGTTGGAACGGAGGAGGTAGAGTCTTGGCGTCCGAATTCGACGTGGTAGAAAATAAAAGAAAATAACGACCGTATGACAAAACCGTTATACTCCGCACTCGGCGAGTCCTAATGACGCCGCCGACGACCAGTTAGGCCATTTAATTTGTTTCTTTAGATTTTTTATCGCGGCTGACTACTTCACTGTGCTTCGGACTCTCCAGCGGAGATCCGGCAGTTTCTAATAATTATTATTATTGTCGTTTGAAGGGCACTCTTCCTATGCTGCTTCGTTCCTGACGCCAAAAAAAATTCTTTCTGTTTAGATTATAGGCGCGAAAAATCCACACTGCTGTTACTTAGGCCCTCTAAGTAACAGCACCCAGATGGCGGCCTAGACTCTGCATTACTTAGGCCACACTAGTCCGTGTGGATTTTTTGCGCCTACAATCTAAAAATAAAGAATGGCATACACACACATCACACGCTCATGGACTCAAAGTTGGTCCAAAAGTTCAGTGTCCCCGACGTGTTTTTGTAGCGCTTTAAAAATGATACACTGATACCGCCAAGTGTTCTCCGGCCCAGGATTTTGGTGGCATTAAATGGTCTACGGTCCAGCACTTGCAGCGTTCTTCTCATGTCTTCTCGTTGGGTGCTGTATTTCACGCATGCACACAAAAGATGCCTAATAACAAAGCTAAATAATTGGGCTAATTAATTATTGGACTAATTGCATCCACAAAACAATCCGACCTTGAACTAAACTTTTTATTTTTTTATATACGTGGCGCTAACATTTCCCCGCCCATATTTTTATGGCATCAGGAATGTTGCGCCTCGGAGAGCGCTCGTCGGGGAAAGGAACAGGACGACCCAGCTCTGGTGAACGATTTACTTCAACTTCTTTCTTTTCTCTCTAACCGCCCCATGCCCGCGCGCGAGGAAGGATCGTTTTAATCTCAATTTTCAACAACCTCCCCCCCAAATGAGCAAGCCGCTCATTTGATCACGAGGTCTCCAGTGGGTAGAGCAGCTGCATCGGTCTTCGTGTGGATGTACCTGAGGGCAACCTGATGGCGCATGCTCGCACGTGCCTGTCTCTACAGAGAAAGACCTCGGTGACGCGGACGATTCTCCACAGGTGACCTGTGGTGCGGTCATCAGCGCAGCAAAACCACGTCCCCAACTTTCGGTGGGCAGCTGCCAGCGGGTCGGGCGAGATGTGCTGAGCAATGCTCTTGGAGATCTTGTGTCCCACGTCTCCAGAATTGGTCCACGACGCGCTGCTGCTACATCCAGCGCCGGGAAAGGGTTCGCTTAGACGACGCCTGGGCGGCTCGACCTCGGGCAGTGTGGTCAGTCTTCTCCCGATGAGAAATTGTGCTAACGTCAAGACTGCTGGCTCGCCAGCATCTGCTTGAGGGTATGTCAAGGGCCGCGAGTTTACTGCAGCCTCAACATCAATCAAGATAGTCGTCAGCTCCTCGAACGATAGGCTCTCTCGTCCAAGTATCTTTCGGATGCAGACCTTTACCGAAGGCACCAGTCGTTCCCACCATGCCGCTCTCTCCACAATGAACTTCCACGTGATTATTGGAGCGCTGCAGTAATCCTGCGACACTGGACTGCGCATTATTTCCCACAAAGTACCCAAGTCTCTCGCTGCCATCTTGAACGTAAGGGCATTATCATTGTAAATCGTGCTCGGGATTCCTCTACGAGCCACAAAACGCCGAAGGGCCAGAAGAAAGTGTGTCGTGGCTACGGAAGAGACGAGCTCTTGGTGTGCAGCTCGAGTGGTTGGGCAAGTGGAAAGGGCAATGTACGAATTTACGTCGTCAGCGTCGGTCTTGACAAACAAAGGACCCGCAAAATCGACTCCTACGACTTGGAAGGTGTGACCCTCGTGGACTCTGTTCTGCGGTGGCGGTGCGACTAGTGCACAGGCTGGCTGTGCAGAAAAGCGTCGGCATACTCGACACTGTCCGATCACCGCCTTTACCATCCTCCGGGCGCTGAATAGCCAAAACTTCTCACGTAACTCCGTCATCATTGCTTGAACGCCTCCATGCAAGGTGCGCTGATGGGCCGAGGCGGCAACCAGCTTGCTCAGCTGATGAGCTTTGGTAGAATACTATAATGCCTCGCACCCTCCGGAAGTAAGGCATGCTGCAGTCGGCTACGGATCCGCATAAAGCCAGCTTCGTCAATGAAAGGTTGCATATCCATTATCTTTGATCTCGCCGAGATGTCTTGACTTCGAGACAGAGCACAAATCTCGGCGTCAAAGCATTTATGCTGGGCATGTTTGATCCACAAGTGCTCCGCGTCTCGAATGTCCGCTGCCGACAAGGAGAGCTCCGTTGTCCCTCTCGGTGGTTGACAATTTCGGACGAAGCGCAGCGGCCAAGCCGTGACCCACAGCATCCTCGTGTAGCTTCCGTGGTGTTCCCAGATATTCGCGTTCGATTCGCTGTTTATCCCCGAAACGCTCGGTCAGCATCTCTACCGCGTCTTGGTAACATGCCGCAGTGGCTTGTAGTCCAGAGATCATACTGGCTGCTGGTCCAACGAGAAGCGAGCGCAAGTATTGGAACTTCTCCGGCTCAGAAAGACTTGTGTTGCGATGTACCGCGACGTCGAATTGCTCCCAAAATGGTTGCCATTTTGTAAGCTCACCTTGGAACTGCAGAAGTTGTAGTTTCGGGAGCTTCACTCCAGTCAAGTGGGAGCTGCTTCCTTTGTCGCCTCCGGAGCGTGGCGGTTGCGGTGTCGTCTGGGCTCGCACCTCACTGACAGTCCTTGCGACCTCGTCCTCGAAGTCAGCCACGGTGTTGTAATCCTCCTCCAAGTCGTTGTCGTCGATTAGGGGCTCTATCTCCTCATTGACTTTCCGAAGCTCGTCGTTGCTAGCAAGCAGTCTGTCACGCAACATTTCAAGTCTCTTGGAGTCCATGGGGTCCGATTGTAGCGCAGCTCGTATCTCATTTATGAGCTTGGTGTTCCGGCTGCGTCGAACCGCTCGTTTCTTCTTGAGTCGTTCCATATTCACCAATGCGGCGTCCAACCTCGTTCAACTCCCGGGTTTCGGCACCAAATGTTGCGCCTTGAGAGCGCTCGTCGGGGAAAGGAACAGGACGACCCAGCTCTGGTGAACGATTTACTTCAACTTCTTTCTTTTCTCTCTAACCGCCCCATGCCTGCGCGCGAGGAAGGATCGTTTTAATCTCAATTTTCAACAAGGAACGAAGGCGAAGCAGCATAGGAAGAGTGCCCTTCAAACGACGATTATAATAGTTATCAAAAACTGCCGGACCTCCGCCGGAAAATCTGAGGCACGGTGGAATAGTGGTCGCGATAAAAATCTAAAGAAACAAAATAAATAGCCTAACGGTCGTTGGCGGCGGTCTTGCAATACGGCATATATTGGGCATTCTTACTTTATTTTCATTTGAGACTACGTCGAATTCTGACCTAAGACTCCCTCCCTCCTTGGTTCCAACGCGTTGCTTGTTATTGAATTAACAAAATCAGCTTCAAATAAGGGTCGTGGCATCCTCTACGGAAAAGAAACAAAGAAGAAACAAACCAGGAACATTCCGAGCAACACCTCTCATCAAAGAACACGCCGCCCGAGAACGGATTCCTTTTGATTTTTCATTTTTATTTTTATTCACTTAGTTTCTTTATTTGTTGGGTCCGACTGTTGTCTTGGGCCGATGCCGACAGTGGCATCGCGTGTTATGATTCAAATAAAAATGGGTTCTTGCTTATTTCGCGCCTTTGATCCCAATAAATGCCGCCATTGCAGTCGTCCCGCGGTGTTGTTGCTTGCTCGATCGCCGTCGGCGTGTCTTAGGGTGCCTACATGTCTGTCTGTCCAGGGTGAAGACATCCATGGTTGCCCTGAATGTGCCAGCGCGTGACGCTCTCGCGCACTCGTGCGTGACTTGGGTGATAAAATGGCGTCTATGCATTAGCCAGAACTGCGCGCTCGAGCTGAGTGACACCGTATTGCCCGCACTTCAAAATGCATTAAAAAAAGCGATTGGGCGTGAAAATGGCTGAGATGTCACCACTCAAGCAAAAGCGCGCGTGTGTATGAAGGCACTCTAGCGTGTCTCAGCTTCGTCGTCTTTGCTTGCGGCGCGGCGGCGGAGGCGGTTGATCTGACACACCGCGTTCGACTTTGGCTAGCAGACGGCGTTCGTAAAATGGCGTCAGCTGCTGCTGGCTTCACGCGGCGGTACCGTGCGTGCTTCCCATTCATTCCGGCGTTCGTTGGCATGGTGACGGCGAGGAAAGCAGACGAACTATGGCTATGTTCCAAATCTTACCCGGTAACCTGCCTCCTACGTCAGCGGGTAATACCACGTGACATCGCGAGTAAACGATCCGCGACTTGATTTTGGAACGGCCGGGAGAATCACCTGGATACACGCGGATTGGCTTCGTCTTGGACTACGGCCAAAAGAAAACACAGCAGTGATGGGAGAAAATGAGCAGACGATTCGTTTGATCACGAAGAAAGCACTCGAAGAGACGATATCAAAAACGACGCGGTGTTTTTTGAGGTGGATCTACCAGCTCCTTTTACTCACCTTCCTTATGAGCTGTATATTGAGATGAAAATTACTTACTCCCATACAGTTAGACATCAAAAATGTGTTTTTATTAATCAGCGCGAGCGCCCTAAACATATATATTCCATGCATTGTAATTTGTACCGATCATGTCTTGCAGAAATTGATTCCAAACGGTGCAGTGGTACAGCGCGAGGTGCTTTCTCAAGTATGATATAAAACTTACCATGTTGAATTAACCTGAGACTGCTCGCCTGCACCCTGATGATTTTTTTCTATGAAACTTACGTTCCGCTTTGACGCGAATATGATTACAATGAAATCTTTGAAGCCTTCACTGCTTTACAAGCGTTATCCTCTCATTACGAACACTCTGGAGGAAACGAAAATACTACGCTTATCATTTACTGCGTTTAAACATTTTCAGCCTTGAACGTGAGAATACGGCATTCCCTCCAACGCCGAGGAGGAGAATGCGAGAATCTCCTGTTTACGCTCGCACTCTGATAATAACATGTATACCTTCCCGGGAACGTGCACGGTCTGGATGTAATGCAGTCAATTCGTGCGTTGAAAACGGCAAATCTCAATAACCACATAATGCACCTCGTGCTTTTGTCATTTCGAGCCTCCGCCACCAAAACCAACGGAGCAAGCGAGCTTTGATGGCTGTCGGCGCAGAAAGCAGACGACGAACAGATCACGTGACGTATTTACTCGATTTAATCCGACGTTACCCCGATCGAGGAGGGTAGCGCGAGTAATTACTCCGGAGTAACAACCCGCTTCTGGAACGCGAGTTCTGACGTCATCGAGTAAGCTCGAGTAAGTTTTGGAACGCCACGGTACGAAACCTTCGCCGGAGTCGGATCGAGTAAATTTTGGAACACAGCCGTTATGTTGCGGAAGAACGCTGCGGCGCAGCGGATACCAGGTGCGTTCTAAGGCCCCTCCCGCATGCTTTTCAACGGGCGGAAGGCGAACAAAAGAATTGAAGTAAGGACTTAACGCAGAATGCTGCATTTCTCCAGCGCCTCATAATTTGTCGAGCCTTGACGAAAAGCATGTTTTTAGACCGGAGTTTGGACCATGAGTTTTTTACCACAACATAGGTCTAAAGTATCAATGTGCCCGAAAGTCGACTCCATTGGCCCTATGGGAAATGTCCAGGGGTTGTTTTAGCGAGCAACTCGGTGCGCCCAAGACTGCCCAGCTGTTCTTTGGAAGATGCCGAGTACAACTTGTAGCTCTGTGGGCTGCTCAAACAACCCGCTGCGCAACCAGGAAGTACTTTTTCACCAGTTTCCAACGGATCGGAAATTGGAGAAGGTGTGGGTGAACGCAGTTCGATGAGTGGACTTCGGGAAGCCTGCGGGACGCCGACCCCCAGATCGTAGCTCTGCTCCGATCATTTTTCGCCGGAGAGTTACGAACGAAGCCTACGGGTGTTGGTTGCTTGCGGCTTACGTGGTAAATTAGTGTCGCAGCTTACAAATTCGGCTTTTACGCGCCTGAGGGAAAAAGAACAAAAAACACGTGTACAGCCCAGCACACGTCTGTTCGGGCGCCGCGGCCCGCACCGGAGAGCCTCGAAGCTTCGTGTCTGGGAATGACCCCCAGCGCGAAAGCGAGAGGGCCCCCAGTACCGTACGTCACTGGCGGCGCGGTGTGGAGCAACGCCGCTCCAGCCACGGAGCCCCGATGACAATTTAGGCCTAGCGACGAGTACGGGGGACAGCACACAGAGCGACAGCCGCGAGTACGGCACTGAACGAGTTCACTCGTTTTCCAGTCGCTAGCTTTTTGGGTATACAAGCGACGAGTACGGCATAGTGCACGCACAGCGGCGGCCGCCGAGTACGGCACCGAACGAGTTGACGGGTTTTCCAGTCGCTAGCTTTTGGGTTTACGCACTAACTCTTGCTACATATGCTGGATATTACCTTCTGTCTTTAGACGGCTAGCACAACAGAGGTAGGTGCCGCTTGGCCTGCGTACTCGTTGAACGAGAACGATCCTGACGTCACGTCCACGATTTCCAGTGTTGCCGGGGCCTCGAGCGGCTAGTTCCGGTTTTGACGGCCGCGCCCCAACAGAACTTTGAGGCGTCGATATCTTTAAAACTACGCACGATTACGAGAAAAAATTACACCTTGCAATTTAGGGACGCTGGCTGCACTAAAAACAGTCATAACCCGAAAATCAAAAGTATGGACCGGAGTTGCCCTTTAATTCGCGAAAGATCCCGCGCGACGGCAAAGGGCATTCGTGGAGCCCGAACAAAAGTTCCCCCATCTCCCTGGGATGCCTACGAGAACGCGGCACCGCGCACAAAGCGTGAAGTTGTTACCAGGTGATGCGCATCCTAGGAAGAAAAGGGGAAATTACTCCCCCTTGTGAATAACCCTTAGCAACTACCGTCTGACAAATCGAGATACACAAATTTTTGCCCTATCATTTCTCAACATAAACAAGAAATGCTCTTGAGAGGCAAGTGTTTGAACGAACTCAGAAAACCACAGACGCACAAATGAATGCGCTGCTCTTCGTGCCTGGTCTATATTTTATCAGAAGTACTAGGAAAGGAAACAGGAGTGCTTCATATAGGATTCCACAAACTGAGAAAATATACTTTAGTATAGGAAAGACAAAATATATAATTAAAGGTATGAGCAGGAAGCCCTCCACTTCTGGAAGATAATTTTTACAAAACAACGAAAACTTTCAATTACATAAAGCTTTAATTAATTTAGTTAGCCGGCGTGTACCACTCGCACCTCTTGGTATAGCCTAGTCAGTGTCGGGTATGACTTTGAACAACCCGGCTTGTAAGTCTCGAAGTCAAGGTCAGCGGCAAGGGTGCGTCGAGAGCTTCCCTGTGCGATGTTCACGTGTAAGAGATTGCGCACCTGCTCAGCTGTCGGGTACGCGTATAGATCTGATCGATTTTGATTTCGATGCGTCGCAGCAACTGAGTAACATGTACATGTCGCGAAGCTCGATTTTTCTAATGGCTGTCATGTGCACAGTTCGAAAAGCGGCGCCCTGCCCGGTATATAGGGAAAGCGGGTCGATGTGGATAAATGAATATTCTTCATGTCTAAGAGGATGGCGGCCATAGAAATACCAACACAAAGCTTTCTCCGATGCTGATTATAGTCAGGAATACTTGTGAGAAACTTGAGTGCTTCCGTCGTGTCGTATTGGCAAAGGTCGGCGGTAATGATTTTCGCTCGAACCTCATGAGTTATGAAGAAGAAAAAGTCCACCAGGTCCGGCGGCATCGAGCCTAAGGTTACAGCGTCTCCGTAGGGAAGAATGAGCGTCATCAGCGCTGATAGATTGGTCAGACTCAGGGGCGGATTTAGAGGGGAGTCCGGATGTCCTGACCCCCCTCTTGATTTCTGCATGTGTAAAATTTAGTGCGTGAAACGAGGGAGAGGGGGAGGGGGTTCCTAAACAGATGGTACGCTGACCAACACCTGACCCCCTTCTCGGAAAATTCCTGCATCCGCCCCTGGTCAGACTCAAAAGGTTCCTCACGTTAGCGAAAAGAGTTGACAGTGTGTTGTGAGCGTCGGAAGGCTGGCAGGCGCCTGTGGGCACAACCCAGTAGATAGCGATCCCGTTCAGGCGAAGGTCGACCATCATCGTCACGATGTCGACGACTAGGATATCCACGGCCACGGGGTCTGTGCCTAGCCTCGAGAATTGCGGACTGTCTTCGGGGTACCCGCCGAGGGCCACCAGAACCTTGGTTTTGCCTCCACTGAGGTGGTCGATGGTATTCTTCAGCTTCGAGATGCCGTACAGCATGTCAAATGCTGGAACTCTACTTCTATACTTGGCCATCATCGATGCTCATTGACCAATAGATGACGTATGGACAAAGGTCGAACAGTAGGTAGCGATGCTACCGTGGAGGTAATGGAAGTCTTCGTGTTTGCGAGATATTGAAATGTTAAACAGCACAAATTACAAGACAAAAAACTAAGGATCTTTGAATGTGGCATCAAAAATTGCTGACTATTACGGCACAGATCGTTGATGTCGTCGTCCAGGTTCACTGCACCAGAGCAATTTATGTCGACGGCTGTCAAGGAATTTATAGTTGTCCTTTTCGACCGCGTTGGAATGCGTCACCAAGACCGCAGTGGTGCTGCTGCTGTTGTAGTGAAATCTTGTCTAAATGTAACAGGTATCCAAGGAGCATCAGACCGATGGGAATCAACATGGTTCCCGCACTTGCGATGCAGAAGGAACCACATCTGAAGACATCGTGGTGTCCTGTTCGACCTCTTCGCCGTTGAACACTTCTTCAGAGGAGAACGCACGTTTGAGTGCGAAAATCGACTGGACTCGGAGCTCGGACAGGATCCGGAACCTGCCCGACTCCTACCTTTCAGCTGGCGCGTGTCTTGCCTGATTCTGACGTGAAGGCTCGGTTCACGTATCTGCGTGCCGGGAGAAATCCCCTTCTTTCGGTGTCTGATGATGGATCTGCGAAGTGGGCTCGGCTCCTGGCCTCGACGGAATGGGTACCATCGCTGCCTGGTGTCGTGGTAGAGGCGCTCCCGGAGAATATTGAACTACCGCTGGTTACCTCGTACTTGTAGCGTCTTCAAAAGTAGGGCTAACGCTCTCCATTTTCGAGTTCACTGAGCTGCTGCGAGGTGTGCACATGGACGTTCGCCAACAGCAATAGGCGTGCTAGTTAGAACAGCCGGTGCTGTGCGTGCAAAAGCGCGTGCCTGGCACGAGACGGTTTCATCTTTTTCATTCACTGTTAATGAGAACATGCTGGGCGTGGAGCGAAAGAACGCGGTGGAGGTCTCCAGTCAACCCGAGATTCCTGGGTTAATTGAAGCCACGTACCCTGGGTTAAATCCCCACCCCAGCCCGTTTTGATCTGATTGAGAATTGTATCGGCGTGCGGTCGTATATTATTGTAGTGTCTACATTGTATTCTATAGCAACGCTTTGCTAGCGGGATCTCGTGCAGTCACTTGAATCATGGATCGAGCTCTCGCCATCTGGGTCCGCTTACCGCGGAGTACGATCTACTAAAACTCTGTTACTGCGCGGTGGACGTTAAAAAAGACCAGGCTAGTGGTTGTAGCTCATTTGCTAAATGTTTCATCTACATCTGACAGACAAGTTGTCCTAGAGTCAAACTAAGTTCTGGTTGTCTAAACATACACACAACATAAATACTTAGGGCCTGCTAAAATAGTTACTAAGTCCATATAAAAAAAAAAAACGCCGACGATACGGCTATAGATTTAATCGTTTTCTTAAAAGAAGTCAGTAATTTTGCGAGTCGTGTTTGCACGTTCTTTCTTCTGCGGTGAGCCGAATGACAACGGAAGGGCGTAAGGTGTCACAACCACCGACCCCAGAGCAGATGTATTTATGAGACATCGGTGTGCTATCGGTCTCGATATTTAATCACAAAATATTAAACGTGATTCTGCGGATGCGCGCGTAAACCGTCCGGAATTTCGGGGAAAATGCAAGTTTTCTAGGAGTTTTAGTCCGTCGTTTTGACGTTAACTGTTCGCGTCAAAACAGCAGAGTAGAAAAGAGCAACAGAGAGCAGAAAGAAACATCTTTATTTTTATTGGCATCATTTTGTTAAATGCTGTAGAACAAAGCTCCCAAAAGATGTTCTTCAAATAATTGTTTCTGTTCCTACACTCTGGTAGAAAAAAAGAAAAAAGGCCGTTTAACACGCAGAAGTGCGCCACAGAGACGGGTAGTTGGCTCCGCATAGACATATTCGGTATTGAAAAAAAGGACAACGATGATAATGAGGATTATAACAATAACAATCCCCGTGCAGAGCCGCATACGTGACTTCTCCGAAAAATATGCGAAACGAACTTCACTGTATTTTGTTGTTCCTAATACAGAGGGAAATAATTTATTCAACGTCGTGCTAGCCGTTGCTGGCAGGGCTCTTTGGACTGTATGTAAGGTTATTGAGATTAGCCGATCAATAAGGGGCTTTATCAACTTGGGTTCCGTGTTTTCAGCATGTATATGCTTTACACACGCGATAAATCACAGCCGCGACTGCTGACCTTCTGTTTTTCCCAGATGCTGAGCCACTAAAGCGGTCGTCGACAGGCCTCCACGATGGCCAATGCTTTGGAGAAGGACAGAGTAGAACCTAACATGGGAATAACTTGTTATGCTGTGGTATTGATGAAATGAAGTAAATGTAATAAGAAGAAACAAAAACTGGTCGGTTATGGCGGCGTCCATGCGATACGAGCGAAGTGGCTTGGATTAGCCGTTTTTTTCCCCACATGCGGAGGTACCAAAATAGCACTTCGGTGGCCCCACTCGTCCTTTCTAGTACACTCTATGGGGGCTATGTTGCACGTCTTTGGACTCCCAGGAGACTAGGGAGAAGGAAGCAGGGTCAACAACGCTCTTTGGATGTTGATTGGTGGAGTCGCTGATGACGGTGAGTTTCCGCGATGAGTGGTGTTGCTAAGATAGGTTCATTCACACCTACGTCACTTCCTTCTCCCTAGTCTCCTGGGAGTCCAAAACGTGCAACACAGCCCCTAGGACGGTGACTGCTTGTCGTGCAATGTCGCCAAGCGTCTCTTGCTGAAGCATACACCACTGAGCGTAAGGAGAAATCTAAAAATTATTTATAAAGCATACAGGTGTTGTCTTCGACCGCGAAAGAGCACAAACAATAAACTAAAATACCTGAACAAGTATCAAATCGAAAAATTTCAAAAATATCTAAAGTCTCAAAGCGCTCATCAGAATGCGCCAGAAGCCACATGGTCATTGCACCAACAATGGCTACGCTCGCGTCAGCTCTGGCTTCCACGACGTGCTGGAACGGAGGCTGTAATCGTTACAAAGTCAGCTCCAACCCGTAAACATGGCCCGTCCTATAATATTCGTTGCTACGATTCCGTGTGGACACTGGATACCTCCTCCTGCGTTCCGAAACAGTAAGTGTGTCGCTAACGCTGGCTGTCGGCGATACAGCAGACGGCGCCATCTTATCATTGCGCACCCCAATGACGTGCACCTGGCGCACCCCAGCATGGCGGAAACGCTACGCGGCGCCAGCATCGCCCAAAATGGCAGCGCACAGGAGCCCTTCTTGCAAACGTTTTAAATTTTTTTCCTGTTTAAGGTGTTGGCATTTTTTGCAGTGCCCGATGCCTACTTCACGCGCTCTGGAAAAATTCAAAGAAATAGCCGATAACAAAATACCGTGACCATCGGGCTGGGAGACGCGCTTTCGCGCGCTCCAGAACAACAACAACAAAAAAAAGGAAACAAAAAGCTTTTTTTTTTTGACATGTATGTTTTCACAGATGTCTTACAATTATGTCGCTCTTCTTGCGTGTTTCAAGACAATCAAATTATTTTTCAATGGCTCCAAGCACTGAAGTTGCGTGTCATGGTGGCACGAAGATGTACGGTATCATACGCGGCGTCGGTGCTTGGGGCATTGAAAAACAATTTTACTTTCTTGAAACACGCAAGAAGAGCAATATAATTGTAAGAAATCTGGGGGAATCAAGCATGAGGGGTAAGTTTATTGCATGCACAGTGCCAAACACGTTCATATTGGCCCAGGAACGCCTTCAGTACGATGATGCCCCATAGCGATCTTGGTGCGACTAGATTTAACGACCCCTTTCTACTGTGGGTTAACGCAACTAGTTTAACGACTGCGATGCGACTAGTTTAACGACCCTTTCTTTCGTACTGTGGGTTAACGCAAGACTGCTCATTTTAGACCTAAAAATGGATGTCAAAGCTGTACGGTTAAAGAACGAAGAAGTAAGTGCAGTCCTCAAACACGCCTAAATTATACGCTCTACTATTCGCTTCCACTCTGGTTAGCCTGCTGATGTACCTAAGCGAATTGTGGACACTGCAGTCTTGTACTTAACCGAGCTGGAGCCTAGATCACCTGTGCCCGTTTGCTCGAAGCCAGGTAAAATTAACCGCGGTAAAAGGTGAACCGCATTTCCCTACGGCAGGAATTTTAGATCGCGTGACCGGCAGATTAAGGACGGCAGGGAAACATAACATTGCCCCTGCGAGCGTGCATCGCTCGCTTTGTAACAGATGCGTCGTAGTAGCTGCAATTTTGGGCTCGTTTTTCAGCAAGGAATAGTCCAGGAGGCTTTCGCTTTGCCTTAACTCACCTATATCGCGAACCATAAGGAATGACCTTGCCGTATTTTTAGATATATAGTCTTTCGAATTTCGAATTTCCTAAGCCTAAATGAACGCGGTAATTTTGGCATGGCAACGTCTTTTCTGGATTGCTTAACTTCAATCGGCCGGGTATTGACTGATAGCACGCAGAAGTTGACAGCATCCCAATAGACCTTTTGCTAAATTTCCCAAGCACCAGGCTGCATGCTACGAGTGTATAGTTACACGCCTGCACGCACTGGTGTCTGCAGTCATAGCCTCCTCTATAGGTGAGGATCGATCTGGATGAGCATCGTACCGGCGTGCGGTCGTGTCATCACTACTGCGTGGTGCACGTTAAAGACCCCAGGCTAGCGGTTGTACCGCACTGGCTAAATTGCTCATCTACAGCGAGTGACTCGTCGCAACTTTAAATGGCAGACAAACTACACGCTGTATAAATATCCACACAACCCCCAATGTAGGTGAGGTGCACCGCAAAAGTAATAAATAAATAAATAAATACTGACAAAGCCTGGCAGATATAGTCACGGAACGCGGCCGCCAAAAGTGAAAAGGTAGAGCGGCAAGCAACGGACAAGAGGAGAGTCATGTAACGGGTTCCCCGCTGCGGCGAGACGTCGAAACGCACTATACTTTTTTGTCTGCTGTTGACGAGGTTAAATAGAACGCCATCCCTCCCGTTCCTCCGTTTTGGATTCTTCTGTTTCGTTTGCGCTCAAAATTGTGCGGCAAACTGCCGGGGCTGATTGATTAGAGATTACAGATATTGATACATGGGAACAGCGCCGAAAGGTCAGTATGTTAGACGACGACGACGACGTTGAGAGGATGAGACACCGGGCCACATAGCCCAGGGGGGCTACGTTGCACGTTTTGCACTCCCAGGAGACTAGGGAGAAGGAAGTGACGTAGGTGTGAATGAACGTATCTTCTGCAGATACCGTCATCAGCGACTCCACCAATCAACATCCAAAAGCGTTGTTGACGTCTCATCCTTCTCCCCAGTCTCTTGGGAGTCCAAACGCAAGTAACATAGCCCCCAGATTCTCCATGGCTCGCTGCTGACCTGCCCAACCCGCCTCCATGAAATCTGATTCTGCGAATCGGACTGCCATCCTCCCCAATAAGAACAGTTCATGCCGTCGTCATCATGCCTGCATATACCGTCATCACATTATCATGTTCACTAGACACGGTACCGCGGGCCTCCATGGCACGGTCTGCTGCCTTTCGGCGAAAGTTCAAGTGGCTCCCCAGAGCCAACTAAGAAAAAGACTAGAGGCTAAAGACAAAATGCTTTTGCTGACTGAGGCCGTAGCGCCCCTAGAAAAAAGAAGAAGTGTTTCCTCGTTTATAGTGGACGCAATTCCAAAAATACACCATACTAGTGGCGCACATCACTGAAGTTAGCACACGGAATACAAAGTAATACGTGGTAACCGGAAATCCATA